>JADLZN010010230.1:0-53018 GCA_018155175.1 Sinocyclocheilus anophthalmus | reverse complement strand
GCAGATTTAAGACTTTTACTGCTGTTAGGGGTTATGACAACTGGATGGGTTAGTATTCTATGGCTAGGCTTAGTGATGGATTGAGGTGATTCAGTCTGGATCCCGTGGCAGCTCACTGTGATCCGTCGTGGAGGCAACTGTCACTTCACCAATTAAGCACTAGAGGGAGTGTTACCTGTAGGTGAAAAAAAATGGCTAGAATACAGAAATTTACTTTAAATTTGAATTCAAACACTGGTTAAACTAAATTTAAATAAGTGAGTGGTACCAATGGGAGAGAGTGTGAGAGAGACCCTGATTAAAAAATAATAATAAATAAATAAATAAATAAAAAAAATTAAAAAATTAAAAAAAAAAAAAAAAAAAAATTAAGTCATAAAAGATATAAAGTAAACAAAATTAGTACTGATTATGAGACTATACAAAACATAAATAAAAATAAATGAGTAAATCAATAAAAAAGAAGGCGGTACAAGTATGACCCATGGAACTTAAAATTCAACAAAGTAGAGTAACCAAGTCTGACTAGCGAGAATGCCCCAGGGGAAGTCGGGGCGCTGAAAAACAGGAAGCAGAAAGAGTTCACGAGATGTTCAGATCTTACCCCCTCCCTCTAGCGTTAGTTTTAGGTCCCGTGCTTGAACACTTTAAAAATTTTTAGAGACTATCTCCTTTACTCAACGGAGTTGTACACTGCAGTTATCACAGAACGAACAGAGTCCAATCCCAACAGAAGCTATCATCTGTGCACTTACTGCACAATGTGTGTGAAGCAATTTCTTCGCTGCCAGTACCCAAGAAACATTAACAAAGGGTTTTCTTTCTTCGCTGTTGTTATGCAAAATTTCACTTGATCAATGTTTTTAAAAAAAAAAAACTCCCATTTACATTTCAGTCAGTCTACTGGCTCGCAGTGTTCTTCTGATCAAATCTGCATTTAGGTGACACATTAGGTAGCTACTCTAACGTTTAAACCTAAGGAGTTAGATCGTCTAGTTAAATGACATTGGAACTTCGCAATGACTTCAATCTAGCGATACTATCAAAATAAGGCCTTTAAAAGATGATAAGAGGAGCATCGCTCAAATCTATCTTTATCACAAAGCAGGAAGATTTCTTCGTTCCAACCAGCGATTTTGATAATATTAAAAATGTACTGCAAAGAGATTTCTTCGTCTTTAGAGAACAATTTTAATATTATAAACTGCAGTTTACTTTAATATTTCACAGTGACTAAATGTTAGACAGATAGAGGCTTTTAAAATACAGTACTGGAGGTGGCTTTTAACCATCCCATCCAAAAGAGTGAGTTCGCGCTGCGTCTCGTCTCACTCTGCGCGCATAATATACAAACACAAATAAATTGATACTGTTTGTTCACAAACCAAGTTTGAATGTTCCCGCGTATCTCCACCAAAACATGTAACGTTTATTATTATTTATTAGCTCTAAAAAGGGGAATATTTATGACGAATCATAAATGGTTATGATTCATAATAAATATTTAGATTATATCTTCGAATTAACTGTAGCAGAATCAATATTACAATTATTTGATCTGTCCGTCCACCGAGCAGACAATATAATCATTTTTTTTGTTTTTTTATCAATTCAAGGAATATTTTTTTTCTGGCCACGGTACAATACGGTCCTTTTTGTGCATGCTATCAGTAATCTTAGCCAAATGTAGTCAGGTTCACACATTCATTTATTCGAACTGTGAACAGTAACACAGAGACATTCGTGTGAATATAAGGGATTTAATAAAATGAAACTATATCTAACATATAACTAACTAAAACATATATATACACGGAATGAAACAAAGTAAGGAAAAGATAGAGAATAGAAAAGAATGGCAGTATTTCACATCACTTAACCACAACCTCTGAAAATCATCAAAGAATCCAATAATCACCTTAAACACCTTATTTAAACACGCATCTGAATAATTTCAAGCGGTTACTTGCATTGGTTTTTTCGATTGCTGAAGAGGAGTCCTGAGGTGGTAGATAACGGAGTTCTTTTGATGAGTTTGTGAGGAGTCAGCTGGAAGTTTTTTACTTCTGGTTCTTCTGAAGGAAAAGTCCACAGCGACTAACGTTACTTGAAAGTAAAAACTGCCGGAAAATAAAACTCAAGAGGAAGGTCTTGAGAGTCCTGAAAGGTGTTGTCTCAAACGAAGAAGAAGTTTTCTGAGCACAAGTTATTTTGGGCTAATCGTTTTTGAGAGTTCCTATTCTGTGTGTTCTGACCCATGAGAGACATGGATTTTGAGCGGGAGAAACTTTATTTGTCTCTTGTTTATGGCTCAATTGCATGTTTTATGGCAGGTCTGGAACTTCTGTAGTTTTAACCAAAAATATCGTACGAGTCATATGATGCGTTTCACAATCCCATACTGTACGTCATTGTCCGAGAAATGAAGAACAGGTGACATTGATACCAAGAAACAACCATTTGGAATAGATTAAACCAAAGATACATACATACACCTGAATATAAGTGTTTTATGGCTTTAACTAATACAAATAACGAGTGGTAACTCATCTAATCCAACAAAGGAATGTACACACAACACATGCATATACCAGATACAATTATAACTGATAAATTATAGTCTAAAATAAAGAAATGTATTTATGTGTGTGTGTGTGTTAGTTTGCGTGTGTGTGTGTTAGTTTGGCCATTTACAGCTCTTTGGAAATGTGTTTGAAATCAGATTGGGGGATGATAGTGGGGGCTGGCTCGAATCTTCTTGACGGCGAAGAACCATTTGGCAATTTACAAACCCTATACAAGTAACATCTCTGACCATAACTGTAATTTATATGCAAATGTCAAAGGCTAAAAGGGGTCTTTTAAGCCATAAACAGTCCAACACTCCAGCATGATCCTACGCAGACGCTACAAACTACTAGTATTTCCAGAAATAACAATGACTGACTGAAGTGTAGTATATTTCGGTGTTATAAAATTATGACACTGAAACTTAAAAGCGAGTGTATAAGACCAAACCTTGGTGGTAGTATTTGCGAAAGCAACCACTGTTTCAACAACAAAATCTTTAACATAAGCTAATGCAAATAGAATTTAATCTATTTTACAAATTCTACCCAGTGTATTTCACAGATATCTCCTCAGCATCACTCCTAACGACCTGTGGCGGTGAGGGAGCTTGCACCCAACGAGTCTTCCCATAATTCTGATAGTGTCTGTGTTTGTGATTTCCCTCAGGCTAGCAATGATGCGCAGCTCACCTTATCCTGACAAGCCTGACAGAGCTAAATAAAGGGGTGGAGATGGAAGAAAACTCTAAAAACCTTTGAGCAAACACATCAGAGACCCCAAAATCTTAACCTTGTCTGACATGCTCCTCTGAGTTACTCATTCAGAGGAGCACTCAGAGGAAAGGTGAATAAAGACTGATTTGAGCTCAAATGAGAGCTCCAAACATGTCTATAACAAAGAGCCATTGAAAAGCATAATGATCCTGAAGTGTGTTTTATTTCACAAAAATATCAAGCTTAATGCATGGACTGCTATTAGAGCCTAAACAATCAGACCATTCTTGGATCTGGAAATTTCCTGTAATTCACTAAAAAGATTGAATCGATAAATAGCAAACAAACAAACTCTAATTAATAAATACCTCTAGACCATTTTCCTTTTATCAATAGAGTGATAAAACTGGCAGGATGTGAAAAGCACTCTTATGCATTGTGGTTCCTGTACAAGCAATTGTATGATACATCCAGAGAACAATATGTCTGTATGGACAAATCGTTTCCATTTCTGTCAGTTCAAAAGAAAATCTAGAATATTCAAACTAAATTAGAGGATACATTAAAAGGAATAGAATCAGACATCAAACAAGAGCTAACAATGGATGTTTTCTTTTCTCTTAAAAGCAGAACCATTCCTATGTTTTTAGAATAAAAACTAATACTATATAAACAATTACAACAGTTTTTATTTAGCTTGATCTTTTAACAGCATTTCTTCAGGCTTTAAATCAAAGGTCTATAATGGCTATAATACTCTTGTTGTTCACAATAACAATTCCACAATCTGTAGTTCTTGATAAGTCTACTAATTCTGCAGCCATTTTAATATTTGTCTTTTATCTAGGACGCCTGATTGCATATCTTTTACAATGGAGTCCTTAAGAAGTACCATGGGACACAGGTAGAAAGACAGATCAATGGGGTTTCACTTTCTTTTGTACTCTTTGCCCTTGCTAGGGGGCAATCTTTGGCAAACTTTGCAATCAAAACAATAGAATGACAGAATTATAGAATGACAGACTGATAGCCAGACAGGCCGACCGACTGACAGAACGATATAACGACAGACAGACAGACAGACAGACAGACAGACAGACAGACAGACAGATAGATAGATAGATAGATAGATAGATAGATAGATAGATAGATAGATAGATAGATAAACAGACAAAAAGATGATAGATACTAGAACACTAGATAGAAAAACAAGACAGACAGAGACACAGACAGACAGACAGAGACACAGACAGACAGACAGACAGACGATAGATACTAGAACACTAGATAAAAAACGACAGAAGACAGCTTCTCTCAGCCTTTCTCTGTCCTTCCTTTTCATTTTTGCGGCAGCGTGTTCTTTTTTCTACTCAGTCCAGCCACTTATAGCCTCAGGTGAAAGCTATGGTCTTCAAAGGGCCTTTTACTGGCAAAAGGAGATCAAAAGAGGGTGAGGGAGGCAGTGAGAGGACAGATATAGAAGAGATGAAGAATGAAGAAGAGAGGACAGTGGACAAACGACTTCTGAAGGGAGGAAGGCTAATATGTCGTGATGAGGAGGGCTCGCTCTAACTAGCGGTAATAATGGCAGAGCACATGATCACAGCGGCGCACCGAGTTTCCATAGGTGGTTTCATACCGCTCAGGGACACCCCAACCCCCCCCCCCCCCAACCCCCCCCCCATGACCGAACACAGGATGCATGTTTAAATTCTCCTGTCGAACAAAGCGTGGCCACGCTTACCTGAGATCACATAACAAATGCAAATGTGTACACACCACATCTACAGCAAAGAAGGTTGAGGGAATTAACAAAGGAGGGATAGAGGAAGAGTGTGAGAAAATGTGCTCAAGCACACACAACTGATTTTTGATTTTAAAACATTAGCTTTCCTGTAGCTCAAACATTTGTGGAGCTATAAGCCCCAAGGTCAGGTTGATTCCAGGGAGATCAAGAACTGAAAAAATGTGCAGCTTGAATGCAATGTAAGTCACTTTGGATAAAAGCATCTGTGAAATACATAAATGCAAATATTTTCGTATTTTGCATTACCTTATTGATAAGGTAATGAGGCTTCAAGGAAAGTTAAAAGCTACATTAAAGTAATGATCTGTCACAAGTCTCTAATAATGTTTTTAGAGGTAGCGGCTCCAAGTACTTGGTCAATCATGTAGTTGGGCAGCAAGATGAATGCCTGCACAGATGGTCAAACTCTCTCGTGCAGAGCTGTGTGCTCACATGTCAAACATAACTGAGAACACGGCAGATATACTGGAAGCAGGACAAAGATCGGTAAGACAAGAATAACCACACTGAGACATGTCTAAATGACAGGGGTCATGCTATTCTGCTCGTCCAAGGCTTTGATTCGTTTGTGCTGTCATCGCAAACTACCCTGTCAGAATCCAATAAGAATGTCTGTGTATGTGTAAACTATGTATGTGACATTTGCTTCAGTGTTTGTAAAAGCTATTCCTCCCATGTCTAGCACAGAAGCAGTGTAACGGAAACAGAACATAAGCATTATTGGCTCTGGAAATGGTGCACTTGGTCCCATTTGTAATTATATAAATTAGAAAGGTGCACATGAGCTTCCCCTTTGAGCCAGCGATGCTCCCTCGACACAACCTTTTGAGACAAATCACAGTTAAAGACTACCCAACAGTCTCTGCAGCATTATATGACCAAAGGAAGACTGAGGACCATAGTCATACTTTACCAACCTTATGCTCTGCGTTTGTAGGTAGTCTGGGTCAGTAGCGTTCAGCATGGCAACAAAGCTTCCAACGGGAATATTTTCTCTCCTGATGACAACCAGAGGATCTGGGAAGAACACCGGTCCTTCATTCACATCCATAACTGTAATGTAAACAGTCGCTGTAGAGCTGGGGCCATACACAATGTCAGGAACCAGAGGGTCTTCGTTTTCCACTTTTATCAGCAGTGTGTGAAACATTGAACTTTCATAGTCCAGAGGCTGAGAAAGACAAAAGGAATTATGTAAGAGCAATTAGCTAACGAATACCAGATGAATGACTCTTTACCATTATTTTTCAATTAGTAAATTTTTTCTTGTCAAAAGCAACGTATGGCATATTTTTAAAACAGGAACAAGAGTAGGGGCATCCAATTCTCCTCCTGGAGGGCTGCTTTCCTGCAGAGTTTAGCTCTAAGATACCTGCCTTGAGGTTTCTAGTAATCATGAAGACTTTGAATCAGGAATCCTCGAATTTGGTCCACGAGATCCACTTTCCTGCAGAGTTTAGATCTACCCCCAATTAAACACACCTGAGTATGCTAATCTATGCTATTAGATTAAACACCAGAAACAGCTAATCAAGGTCCTCATGATTACTAGACACTTCTAGAAAAGTGTTGCTGCAAGTTGGAGCTAAACTCTACAGCAGGGGTGCCCAAACTCAGTCGTGGAGGGCTGGTGCAGAGTTTAGCTCCAACTTGCCTCAACACACCTGCTGGGAAGTTTCTAGTATGCATAGTAAGACCTTGATTAGCTGCTTCAGGTGTGTTTAATTAGGGTTGGAGCTAAACTCTGCAGGACATCGGCCTTCCAGGACTGAGTTTGGGCACCCCTGCTCTACAGGATGTTGGCCTTCCGGGACCAGGATTGGACACCCCTGCTCTACAGAAAGTGGACCCTTTAGGACAGGAGTGTCCAAACTTGGTCCTGAAGGGCACGGTCCTACAGAGTTTAGCTCCAACTTGCCTCAACCCACCTGCCTGGAAGATTCTAGTGTGCCTAGTAAGACCTTAAACAGCTGGTTCATGTGTGTTTAACTGGGCTTGGAGCTAAACTTTACAGAAGAGAGGTCTTCATCCCTGCTCCTGGGGACCCACCGTCCTGCAAAGTATATTTCCAAACTGCTTCAGCACAACTGCCTGTGTATCCTTCAAGTGATCCTGAAAAGTTTAATTAGCTGGTTCATGTGTGTTTGATTAGGGTTGGAGCTGTACTCTGCATGACGGTGGGTCACCAGGAGCAGGGTTGAAGACCTCTGCTCTACAGGACAGTGGCCCTCCAGGAGCAGTATTGGGCATCCCTACCCTAAAAAAACCACTTTACCTCTGCAGTTAACTGGCTTGCTAGCAAATCCTATATTAGCGGCTCACGAAGGTCCCCTTTTTGGGCTTGAACTTTTAAAGTTTTAGTTAACAATCAACACTTAGTAAGTAGTTTGTAGGGTCTCAATTGATAACCTAAACTTTATAGGTTCAAGCCACATAAGGCAATATTAATGCCTTCACCATTAAAAGGCAATCAGGTAACTGAAAAATACATTGCGCACCTTTACCACTGACAGCATCCCTTCATTGTTGTCCAGGTTGGTCTGTATCTCAAAGTTCTGGTTGGGATCTCCATTGATGATGGAGTAGATGGCTCTCCAGGCTCCAGTGGCGGGGTCGTCTCTGTCATCCACTGTCAGGTTCACTACCACCCCAGTTGATCCCTCATTCACTGATGCCTGGAACTACAGCACAGGTAGTTTGATCGGTCAAAAATTTAAAATGTTTGAAAACCATGAAATCACATTACAGCAACACTTTAGAATTCATCATATCACATGTAAATTGACATGAATTTGCAGTTTGTAATCAACATCAATAATTCTCTTTCCAGTCTCTTCAAATAATAAGACAGAATAAGCAGTGGAGGAGTTGCTGGTTGTAGAAATGAATTAATTTAATTGGAAATGAATGCTTTGACTAGATATTCACAATTGTGGCTCTTATGTTTACAGAGATTAACACAACCAGTGGGACAGGCATCTACTGTTTTCAGCTAACCGCACACCACCTTGAATAATCAAAGAAGCGCTGATCTACCTACGGCTGCATCAATTCAATCCGTTTAGTCCTTCCTTCCTTGTTTTGTACATGACAAATCTCTGTCTTACATCCACTCTCCTACCCTTCTTTCTGTCCCTCTGTCAAAGAAAAGGCTTAAGCTAAGCCTATATGAAACAGCTCTTGTTTTGTTTTGTCACTGGAGGATAGCTACTCTATTCAGAGTGCTGAAAATCTCCATAGTCCTTGCTCAATCCAACCCAATGTCACAGGCCTGTTTGGGGAGATGAAGTGTTCCTAGAAAGGCCAGATGAGCTTTTGTCCCCATCAGCTCTGCTATCATTTCTGTTTAGTGGCTTGTGAAGTGAGCACCCCCTCTATGCCTCAGGGATGCACTCCCTTTATAAGAGCTGTCCAGTGGGGAGGGTATAGGGGGAGAGATGCAAAGGTCATCAGCATCCTGAAGGGGGTGCTGCTGGATCTGGGTGGCTGGATGAATTAAAGAAGTTTAGAAAGTGAAGCTAAGTAGTTTAAACCCCCATGGAACTGAAGTACTGCTGCTAGGCCCTGTCTCTAAATGAATGCTTATTGCTTTTGAGCCACAGTAGTGAATAATCCAGTATTAACAGTAAAGAAAATCCCTAATGTCATGAAGGCACATCTACGTTGACAACATTCAGGCTTAGTTTCTCACTTTTTTACATTACGTGTGAAAACGTTCTGCTACCACAATCTGCTGTAGACATATCAGGCAGTAGATGCAGGTTGTGACTTCTAGCCTCATTCATTTTATTACACCTGAAAATAAAGATTTTTAATTTCTAAGGCCCATTTCCCAAGAATATCTTATTTAGTAATATAAGAACCCGGTGATTTTGTTCCTTACAAGAGAGAGAAGGAAAAAAAACCTCCTGGAGTCAGCCTTACATATAAGCCACGGTTCATCCTTTCTTGAAAATAGATCTCCATTTCATTTTTTCATTTCTGAAACACAAGCCTAGCTCACCGTATCCTTAAAACCTGTGGGTGTCTCGAAGGAGATGAGATTGCACCTGTCTGCTGAAGGCCACGAAGCGATTACATCACTTACATATTACTTCAGCTCCAATGAGAGCCTTGTGTCTACAGTGAGCCCTGCAGGTGTATCACTGTCAAAATCACAGTGGCAAGAGATATTCTCCCGCTATCAACCAAGATTTTATCATGTGTGGAGTAAACAATTAAACAAAGGTTGTCACAAATGTTTACTGAGGGACGCGAATATGTCCACACAGCTTCACGCTGTGCATCTTCACATCGCTGACCGGTCGTGTTTCATTTAATCATCTGGGGCAGTGAAGCGGTCAGATGGATGTATTCAATCTTTGTTGGCTGCTGATACCCTGGCCCTGCCACACCACTGATAAGACCCCAATCCCTCTGAGTTCACAAAGCAACCAGCAGTGTGACAAACAGAGAAGTTATCAACCCCGAGGCTAGACCCCAAAACTGAGGGAACTTGGTGGATTTGTGTGTGTGAGGTAGATGTCGCCTAGTCAAAGCCCCCCAGCACCAGAACACAGGGAAAGTGAGGAAGGGAGAAAGCATGTGGCCAGAGAAACATAAATCACTTTCTACAGAGGCACTGATGTGGTGAGACCCGGAAGCCATGAATGACTGGGATTATTTGGCATGCAATTCATTATCAGTAATGTAGTGCAGTGTGAAGGCATCATTGGAGATTCGTTTTGAGCTGTGCTACTGCTTTAGTAACTAATAGCTCAGAAAATACACACCTGATACTGTAAAATCCCCCCCCCCACCCCAGCCCCCTTCGTCTCGACATCTGTTCGTGGAATCAAATCAACATTCATGACCTTTCGAGAAACTCTGCCTGACTTACACGTCTCAAATTGCACATCTAAAACCAGGAATGTGAGAAAAAAGCTGTGCGCTGTTTTCACAGCTTAACAAGATTCTAGAAACTAACACTTTGCTTCAGCTAAACTGGGAACGCATTTGAGGTGAAAGCACTCCAGAAGCCTTCAGAGAGCAAGAGTCGTGTGAAGAGTCTCTCCTGATGTGACTGTGGAAGACAATACAGGTGCCTTTTAATGCCACAGGTAACCTCAATCACATACTTTCACTTCAGAGCCTCTCAGAGTGACAGACTGAGGTGTTCTACAGTCTGACGGCCCTTCATCAGGAGCCAGAGACCCCTACAGTATTGGTTATTTTGTCAAAACTTACGGTAACACATTATAAAAACATAAAAAAGGGCCAATCAGATTTTTAGTGCTGATTGTGAGGGAAGGTCTGAAGAATGGATCTAAATATGGAAAATATGTTAAAGGCATAGTTCACCCCAAAATTAAAATCTTGTAATCATTTACTCACCCTCATGTCGCTGTAAAACGTACTTATGTTCTGTGAAACACAAAATGAAATAGAAAAATATCTCAAAAACAACTGAAACATTCTTCAGAATATCTTCTTTAGTGTTCCATAGAAGACAGAATGACATGAGAGTGAGTAAACAGTGAACATTTTAATGTTTGGTTGAACTATTCCTTTAAAGGTATTTATCATTTTTACATTTATACTTATTGTACACCATCTAGGCACCTTAAGCATACTATTTTAAATACACTATAATTTGAGATATGCTACTTCTAATCTTGCATACATATAAGGACATATAGTACACAAACTGTGAGCCTATTTGCTCATTTCCTACCTACTATGACATATTTGCAAGTAGACATTTTTCTTGTCTGTCCTCCTGTTATCTAGCAATGTCTATAAGTGACACGTTACTTCATTTACTTCATCCTTAAGGACATATATATATGTGTGTGTGTGTGTGTCCTGAGATGAAATGAGAATTCCTGAATGTTCACAAATTGCCTTACACAGCTGATTTTATTTATGAGGACATATCTTCTGTAGTTCATTAATTACCAGCTGGACTTCGCAGGACAGATGGGACTCATAAAAGAATCTTGGAGTTATGACTTGTAGTGTTACATTTAAGATGGAAGATGGAATGTTAAATGGAATCATCTTCTATTAAGAGAACAGAATTGTTTTAAATCTATACAGGATGCAGTTTGTGACACAAAAATGAGTGTTTATCAGTATTTATCAATTTGAATCAGTTAGGAAAGTGTCAATATTACAAATAAATAAATAATAACTGTACATTTGATAGTGGGAGACATCAAAATTTCATTTATTTTGTTAAGTGATAAAATAAAAAGATAATCATTCCCACATCATTCCGTTTCACTCAATTTATTGCTATGATAATTAAAAAGACTAAAATATAAAACATTTAAAATTGTGATTCTGTTCATCTTGAAATATTTATGTAGTGTTATAATTTGACTAGGTAGAAACTACATTTATATGTGTGTAATGGTGTGTGACAGTACAATTAAAAATATATATTTTATTTTCCCAACAGATCCAATGAAGCCATTTCTCAGTGTGCTAAAATCAAAGTGACTGCAACTCAAATGCATTTCAACATTTAATTCAGTCAGATTCAAGTTTTGGTTCCATTAACCATTCTTTTAAACATCTGGAGAGTAATAAATTGAATTCCATTACCAAGTAATGAGGTAATTTCAGTAATGTATAAAAAAATCTTGCAATAAAATGTGTTTACACAGACATTTTATGATCAAGTCTTTTTGGAGAATAAATGTATTTTAACAATTGGCCTACATATTAAACAACAATACCATACAAACAAATATGTGACCACTATTTCCATCTATTAAATATACATAAAACTATGCTGCAATATGAACAACCGGTCAGCAACTCTCATTGTAGATTCATCTGCAGAAGAATAAAAGTATGAAAGCTTAATTAATTAAGTGTATGGTTATTGACTGGTTTTCTTTTCTGGTCTTTTCCAATCCCTATACATATATTTTAGTATGAAACTGAAAGTATTATAAGTCTGGCTAATTACATTCAAATGAATGCTGCAACATCAGAACAAGTACGCTTAAAGTCCTGACTGAGCGACAAAATTGACAAGCTCATCATTTGTCTTTTAATGAAGTGAATGCTGATAAACTATTGTTCTCTGCTTTTCTAATTCTGCTGAGTAGTGTTTGATTCCAGAGCATTTTTACAAATGCTTTCTTGGCACCAGTTTGAGCTGAAGGTTCAATCTATAAAGTTATGAGAGTTACGCATGTAACTGAAAGTCTCAAACAATAAGAAGCTCAACACAAATGGATTCAAAATATTGAATACAGGGCTTTCAAATATAACAACCAGTCAGTGAACCAAGTAATGAAAACCATGAGACAAATGAAAGCAAACAGCCCACACATCACTTGACTTGGCCTCCACAACAGAACTGTAAACATGCTAATATCTGCTAATTGAAAATTATAGTTAATAAATCTTTCACTCTCTTACTCTCTCAGCAGTGAATATTAAATGTGTTGCACTAGAAAGGGTTGCTGTTACTTTTACTCTGTATTCACTGCTTAAAACGTGCCTTAATGAGACAGAATATCAGTATCTCACCTATAGGTCACCAGCCAGAATCATGGGTTTCACTGCCTATATATATTTGTCCAGTATACAATGTTCATTTTAACTCTCTAACTTAACTGATGTATACTAGGCACTCAAGCTCACACTGTGTGACAAATAAAGACCTGATCAAGTCAATATCCCTCAACTGAATATGTCTGTTCTTGATGGATATGAAAATGACATATAGATGGGGGGGGGGGGAAACAGATGTAGTATAACTGCAACTTATGATGAGTAAATTCACAAATGCATAAACATGCCAAAAAAACTAACAAGCTGGCAAAGTGATCTGGTGCATTGTGAGACGAACATGTTTTGTAAACAATTTATATGCAGAAATGCAAATGAAGAGATTCCAATGAAAAGATTAGCATAATATGAAATATGCTAAACAACTATAATGTGGTCTGGTGTTTTCATTATACAAACGGAAAGACTGCTCAGTACTGTCAAACACACTGATGAGAAACATTAATTTATATGAATGCACGCTAAATATGCTGAAATGACTTTGCAGATTTGATAAAGGATTACACAGTGTTAGAAGCTGGTTTCCTTCTCTTGACATGCCATGTTAGCATATTCTGAGTAAATTAATTTAAGCTCTAATTGAATGGATTCTTATTAATTTCTTGGAAAAATAATGTATCGTGGTGCTTTGCTTTGCTATTAATATGAACATAAACGTCCAAGAACATACAGAGATAAACTTTGTATAATTATATTGGGCTTAACAGGTCAGCTGTTAAATGAAAAATTTATATGAATATTCTAGCATACTAATTTGTAACTGAAGTGTTAATTACGGATTAAGATCTGGTAAATGTTTAAGATGTGTCTTAAGAAAATTTTATTATAAAGTGTATTTTTGCAGCGTTGTTGACAATATAGTAGTTCATTGTGTATCAGAAAGTGCGTTTATGGTCTATGTATCAAAATAGTACGAATTGTTGGATCAAAATTGTCATGGATAATTATATATATATATATAAAAAAATAATAATCATACTACCCTATATATATAATATTATATATTATTTGTACAGGGTACAATGTTCTTTTTAACTCTCTAACTAAACTGATGTATACTAGTCACTCAAGCTCACACTGTGTGACAAATAAATGTGACAACTGAATGTCTGTTCTTGATGGATATGAAAATGACATATAGATGGCAACAGATGTAGTATAACTGCAGCTTATGATGAGTAAATTCACGTCAAAGACATGTTACATTCCCCATAGGATTACGCATTCATATACCCATTCATATATATAGCACTTGTTAATGGAACGTAAATATCATTAAAACCGAAAGTCATTTTCAGAAATGACTTCAGTTCAATGAGTTTGAGACTCAATATTCTACAGAGGAACTGTAAGAAATAGTGAGAAGAGATGAGCCAGAAACAGTATAAAATCCAGAAATAAGAATCCGTGACCATCAATAATTACTGGTGTAGCTGTGGGAATTGACAATGGATGGTTCTTGAAATGGATTGCTGAGAGAGTAGGGAATGGGACATAATTTCACGTAGATGATATGGAGGCTAAAACTGACTTTGCTACTGTTGTTAACAATACTGTTCACCTCACACCAGCACTGGCATCTAGAAATATTAGCTGCTTTTCTAACAGAGGGAAAAAACTGAACAAGAGACTGGGAAAGTTTGCTAAGACTAATAATGAAGAAGGATTGTTTGCAGAACCAAAAGGTCATTCATTAACTAAAAAAAATGAGTGGAAGTCAAAATGATTTAATCCATAAAAATATTGAGTGAGCTATGGCTCTGTTTGCACACAATAGACAAAGTCTCAAAGCAAAGTAGTGAGGAGTGATAGTGAATATCTTGGCTGTCCTTCCTTAATTTCCTCTTTCCAAGGTCAAGAACCACCATAGTGAGAATGATTACAGCCCAATTACTACATATGGTCCAATAGTTCCCATGGCTATGTTCTAAAACCAAGTAAGATTATTGGGTCACACTTTCTTTCAAGGTCCAAATTATTGCTATTAACAAACCATTAACTATGACTTTTGACTCAAACTCCTAATTTGCTGTTTATTAATAGTTAGTAAGGTAGCTGTTAAGTTTAGGTATCGGGTAGGATTAGCGATGTATAATATGGTCATGCCGAATAAATGCTTTATAAATACTAGTATATACAGTATGCCAATATGTTAAAGGGGTCATATAATGCTTTTTTAAAGATCATTATTTTGTGTATTTGGTGTAACAGAATATGTTGACATGCTTTAATGTTCAAAAAAATTTTTAAATACTGTACATTATTGTAGGTCCTCTATGCCCCGCTCTCTAAACGCTTCGTTTTCTACAAAGTCCCACCTTCCGACAAGCGCAGCCTGCTCTGATTGGCCAGCTGACCAAGTGCATTGTGATTGGCCGAACACCAAGCACTCGTCGGAAATGTAACGCCACTTACCATAATCGCAGCTTCATCTGTCAAAATAAATGTAAAGACAGAGCCCGGAAGGGGAACAGAGTCGCATGACAGACACAGTGAGGAAGCTGGTATGTGTTTGCAGGACACAAGCCACGGTTAAGACAGCTGACCCACTGTGTGTGACCCCCCCCCCCCATTCTCTCTCTCTCTCTCTTCTCTCTCTCGCTACTCACGCACACAAAAATGATGCGCAAAACTCCCACATTTTGGACAGTCAATAGCAAATACTTAAACTAATAGAAAAACAGTAGCTGATTCAGAAGCGCAAGATTGTCATAGCAAAGTCAGAATTATCTCTTCTCCTAGGTTCACGAAACGGTCGTCCCTAAAATGCATTGCTGTTCTGTTGTAAGTCATTTTAAAGATTCCTAAATGCCATCTACTTTCGGAAGGCCAAATAAGTGCTTTTGCTTTCGCCTAGAAACACACAGGCGTCTCCCTGACATGGCTGCATCAAAACAACTGCTGTTCCTGAAACCACGCTTTCTTTCTCTGCGTGCACATTTGGCCGGCATTATGCAAATATTCCCACATAATGACCTAGATATGTGGGGCGTGTTAGAACGATCCGTTTTAGGGGGGCGTGGCAGAGTCTTAACTTTGATAAAGAATATCTCTTTGGTTTTGAGACTTTAGTCTTTGCAACTTCAGGGATCTTATCTATGCACTACCAGCTTGTAACACTCCAAAGAGAAAGGAAAACTTGAAATCGCATCATAGGACCCCTTTAATAATAGGCATGCTAATAGTGAGAATTGGTCCCTATATTAAAGTGTTACCGTTTATTGTCTACTATTACATAGACAGTTATATTAACAAATGATAAAGCTTTATTCTGATATTATCCATAACCTGAGGGAGTTTCAAAACTTTTGGAAGGCACTGTATAAATGGAGACTTCCCTCACCTCATCCACCATCTTGGATGGATTTGTTTACTAACCTTTTTGCAATGCACGCTGGGATTGCCTTCTTAAAAGGATATACTCAGTTCTGCCTTAAACTTTAGACAAAACAAGATATCTCGGAAGGCAGCATAATTATGCTGACTTTGGCAGCCTACACAGGCAGCTCACTAGATTTTGGAACACAGCCAATCACACTAAATACTAGAATTCCTTTTCTACGCTTAAAATCACCCCAAGCACGTCTGTGAGCTGTGAGCGAGACCTTGTAAATGCAAAGTCAATAGGCTATTGTACAAATAAGAACAGCCATCCGTTCAGAGTCGCCCCCCAAAAGTGTGCCCGACTTCTGTTACTATCTTGTTGCGGACTTGTAGCCATCATTGTTGATGTCATTAGCATTTTGACGGAGGCAGCGTCGTGCTGTCACTGCAGGGGAGAGAGGCAACTCAGATAAGCTGTCACTTTCCTTGAGTGACAGGCGTGATAAGCCGGATCAGTGGCTGCTGCAGAATTTGGAAGGGGTTCATCTGAAATAGATGCCAGTTATCACAAAGTGCCAGGGAGGGCGGGCATGTACATACCACCTGCGGCAAATAGCACAGCCTCTGGCCTCTCCCTCCACGGCTCCAAGATCCCGAAACAGGGAACATGAGTCAGAGGGACCCGGGGAGACAGAGATAATAGAGGGAGGATGGATAGGTCTGCTATTATCCTAATAATACTCCCACTGCGGGACACTGTTACGTGACCCCATACATTGACCATGGCCTACAATTATCTCTGGGCAGACAATAATTCTCTTGTCACACACTGCAGACATTTATTTTAAAAGACGAATGTTCAGTGGTAGACCGGATGCTAAATACATGAAATGAACTACGGAAAACCAAAAAACCTTAGCCCAGGCGGCATATCATTAAAAAAAAGGAAGTGCAGATCTTACGTTCCTTGATCTTCTTGGTTCAATTGAGGATATGATCTCAATGGGGTAGTTTAAATTCCAATTGATTTTCACTGTGATGAGCAATTTGCAATGTAAAGAACCAGATATTTAATAAAAGATCTCTGGGAAGCGGTGTCGCTGATGCAAATAAATAATACAGCTTCATTGTGTAGGCCTGTTTTTATTAAGAGTTGTATTGGTTTTACAATAGAGTGAACTAAAGTGGGGGCTCACTTTGGAGCAGAGATAGAAACAGTTTTCTATAAGTGATCCTGTTTACAACACCACTGAATTTAAATGCATCCATTGAACTAGACCAGCTAATGAGAATAAATGACCAGATGGGTCCACCTAAAAATTATAAACTGTGGCAATGATCATATACTTGAAATCTGTCTGAGGAAAACTACATGCCAGCCTGTGATTATGTATGAAGTGAAACATCTGCTAATTAAGAAAAATTGAGGAAATGTGAGAAGGTGGCATGTTTTTCTACTCTCGTTGTCTCTCGAAATTGTATTTAAAAAGAACGGATTTAGAGTTTCTGAGTTATTTGCTTTCTTGCAAAAATAGTGGGAGATAAGGAAGTACATTATCTCACTTCAGGGGCAAGTAATAGTCTGGGCATTATCACAGAATGATAAATGGTGAAGCAGTGTGTGCTGTAAAAAAAGCCAAATGTATTTGGTATATTATTTATTTATTTTAATGCTGATTTTCAGGAATTTGTGGGGTGGAATTTAGTTTGTTCAGTCTCTGAAAGTAACATGCAATTTCTCAAAATTTCTTCTGCATTCTACAGAATAAAGGAAGTCATTCAGGTTTGAATGGCATGAAAGTGAGTAAATGGTGATTGATTTTTCATTTTTGCCTGAACTATCCATTTAAATCCTGAGGTTGACCCCAGATTGGTCAAGCCGGTGCTTGGGTGGTTTAGCCGGAAAGCCAGTTGGCTAATACCAGCAAACCAGCTTAGGCATTTTTCAAAAGGACTGAAATTTCAAAATGCACTTTCAAAGTTGTTTTTCATGAATATTTACTGAGGTCTGTCAGATACAGCAGTCTAAGAGGAGGAGGAGGGGATATTCTGCTGATCCACTACCACAGCTCTCTAGTCCCGAAGGGTGGACTGATGCCAAAACAGAGACATGCACTCAAAAATCACCTGTGAGGAGACAGCGGGCTTTCCTACTGCAGAATTTTACAGCACAGTCAAGAGTGTTTTCAAGCGTGTGCAAAGACGAGGTGCTGCAGTGGACCCTGTCAGACTGGTAAATGGAGAAAATATATAATGGAAAGTGCTTGTTAAAAACATACTGAACACAAACACACTTGTCATTAAGGAGCAGGGTAAAGTGACATGAGAATATAGATACAAATACAGATACTGTTAGAAATGTTCACATAAATGTCACTATCTAAAGTAGTAGCTCTATTTGTGTTGTTGATATTATTTTATCGTAAATAACCATTTCATAAGTCACCATTATGCTGATTGGTGTTGATGGTGAACCTTAGTTCATTTAAAATCAATTTCCTCTATGCAGATCTGATGACTTTGCATAAAACAAGATGTTTACTTTATGAAAATAGGTTCAGGAAGTAATGTTATATAAATTTAGAATGTTATACACAGTAAAATCTGGACATTGGCTTTCATTTAAACAGCTCACAGAAGAGTTTTGTCTAATAACAGCCAATTTCTAATCTAACCATGATCTCCACTTATCACTAAAATTTTAAATAAATAAATAAGACCCACTAGTTAATGATGGTTAACGAAGTTCGTTCAATATAAAGAGCACATTGTTTTTTACAGAAATTACTGAACTACTTTAAGGCAATTATTTTTATGCAAATTATTTGCATATATTGAGCTTGTTAGTGTTTACAGTGAACACCCTAAAGCAGGGGTGCCCAACCCTGCTCCTGGCGATCGACTGTCCTGCAAAGTTTAGCTCCAACTCTAATCAAAGACACCTTCCTTTAATTTTTAAGTGATACTGAAGACCTTTATTAGCTTGTTCAGGTGTGTTTGATTAGGGTTGGAGCTGAACTTTGCAGGACTACGATCGCCAGGACAGGGTTGGGCACCCCTGCCTTAAAGCAAGGAAGCAGCAATTGTCAAAGCCACTCTAAATAGGTAACCCAAATGAGTGGCCACACCAACCAGTCAGAAAGCCCCTCTTGCTGGCACAGCAGTGCATCCTGGGAATGGGCCAAGTGAGGGTGGACGTGATATCTCTAGGAATCTGACAACAGCCCAGGGCACTTCCTCTAAAAAAACCATACAGCTCAAAATAAGTGTCTCTGCATCAGCCTGGCATAGTTGTTTTCCCTCCGCTGGCTAGCAAAGTGCAAGTGTAGCATTTTCTGACAAATTCATCATAGGTGGGCTCAAATGGACACGTAGCTTAAGTTTGCACATAGCATAAGTGCAGTTTTCTTGCCCTCTGGGTTTCAGACTGCTGAATGGCAGTGGTGGCCTCTGTTTGTGACTGTTTGGCAGAAGACTAATGTGTATTTTATAGCCTATAGCTATAATGTGCAGCTAAAAAAACTCCAGCAATACTAATGATTACAACAACAATACACGCACAAACAATACACTCCGTCCATGGATAGACCATCATTGCCAGGGGAGGCCCTGAGTATTATAACACAATACCTTCAAACCACAAACAGGAGGTCGCGGAGGATAAGCGATCGAAAGGGACCCAGTCCATCACCTTTGTGTGTGAGTATTTGTGAATCACAGCTGTCACTGCAGCGCACCTGAGATTAGAGTGATTGATGCACAGGGCTTTTGCTCACAAGGTCAGTGTATCTGAGTGAAAAGCTGAGGCCCTGGCTGAGCAGGGAGGGCTTCTGTGTGTATACACGTGATTTGAGTGATTGACAATTGGAAATGATTGGTGAAGGCCTTCTGGACTGAGAAGTTAGAGTGTTTGTCCTCATGGTAAAGGACTGCAGGCGTTAAGCTGCTTCAAATCATTATAAATCATCTCAAAAGAAAGTGACTGTAGTACAATAGTCAGCTTTTCATAGGGTTGATTGTTCAGTTATAAAAATGATAGTGATATAATCATGGATGCTGATTAGTCAATAGAGCAGTTCTGCAATGCTAAAGCATCAATGAATATATGTGACATGCTTTAGTCAGAAGTTGCAATGAGCCATTTGTGGAGAAAAATATATATGCTCTTCTCTTCTCTCATCTAATCAAAATATTAAGTATAACAACTGTTTTCACATATAATTTTTATGTATGTCTATATTCCTTGAGCACCAAATCAGTACGGGACCATTTGCCTGACTGAAGACAGGGGGGGGGGGGCTGGAAAATGGCCTGCTTTGCCACAATAGAAATAATTTTAAAAATATGTTAAATTCAAATAGTTATTTTAAATTGTAATGTTTCACTATTACTGTTTTTACTGTATTTTTAAATAAATATATGCAGCCTTTGTAAGCATAAGATACTTTTTTGCAATACATTTTTGTTTAAATAAATCTTATAATTTCATTTAAAAATAGTCAGAAAATTGTTTGAAATATTTAGTAGCCATTTTATGAAAAACAAGTTTATGACAGCCATTTAAATTATTATATGAAGATTTAATTTGCAAAAAAAGATAACTTCCCCAGAAATCACGTTTTTTTTATTGCACATTCCAAGTAATATCAATCAAACTGCAGTTGGGTTGTTTTGATTAAGTAATAATAACTTAAACAAATACAGATAATTTACAAAACTATTTTTGTAAGTTCATTGAAAGTATGTTTTTTTTTACATATTAAAAGTTTGTTTTATAGCAAAAGCAGATAACTCCAACAGTCGTTTTTTGGCAAAAGCAGATAACTCCACATTTCATGTTAGAGTTTAAAAAAACACTTGTTTATTCTTTGTAATATCCTCAGATGACAATGTAGTTGCCTGACAAATGTTGTTGTTGTTGTGATCATAAACTGTATGGATGTGATTACACGCAATACACTGAGCTTTTCCCTCACCATTGTAACACGCTGCTTTTGCAAGCTTCCATGAAAACGTTTCAGCTTTTATTTTCCTTTTTCGCCCTGAAGAAGATATCGCAGGTTCATCAAGTTCGTCGAAATGATCCATCCTCGATCACTTTTAGTCAGCTTTGACGAAACTCCTCTCAGCTAGCACGTCTTTTCAAAGTTAAAGTAGCCTTGTCACCTGACCTGAATACAGCGCTGATTCGCTTAAATTATCGGCTTCTGTTCAAAAACAACAAGGGCGCTTGTCGGCTTCTGCAGTAAAACGTGAATTCGCGATGCCTTAAAAGTGGACAAAACCGGCTTTTTTTGACAAAACGTGTTTAGGGTTCATATTGCGCTATATGTGGAGAATAATGCAAGGCAATCAGCTAATTTTTTTGAAAGTTGCGTTTATTGATTTTTGCAAATGAACTCTTCGTATCCAGTTTGTAGTAGAAACGTAACAACTATTATTAGAAAGCTGACACTTTTTCATTCAGTGAATAAAACTCAACGTGTTTCTGGGTCACGACTGAATATATGGAGCAGGTCACGTATAGTCAATGAATAACATTAAGAAAGAAAGGAAGAAAGAAAAAAAGGTTCCTCCTACCAGTGAGTGTGTAAACTCAGGTGCGTGGTCGTTCCTGTCTGTGATGGTGATGGTGGCTGTTGCAGTTCCTGTCAGTCCCACCTCACTTCCTGCCATGTCCTTCGCCACAATCTCTAGCTCATACTGCGTGGTTGGAAGAGTCTGTGGACACATAAGAACATGGTTGGGAACAGTCAGTAGAGCTTCAGGATAGAGGGAGTACAGTCGTGATAAGAGCTTAAGTGGCTTAATTGAAGAACAAGTAATTGTTCCACGACTGCTTTTGTTAGGGTTTGGGGCCTTGGGGTAGACGCTGTCAATACGCACTGAAAAGCGCCACATAATTTTAATGAGCGGTTACGTTGTAAATTAACTGGTAAAATGGAGTAATTAAGATCTAATCCACCAATCATTGTATTGAAGTCATACACCTCAAAAGAGTCTCGCAGTTCATCATTGACATTTCAAACACTAAAGTCAATCGGTAAAAAAAGTTAATTATTGCTCATGATTGACCGGTAATCTATGAGACTAAAATATCCTTTTGTTTATTTACACTTCTTCCTGTGTAAGGCCTTCTTCAGGGGACGGTGCTGAAACAATGATAAAGGCTTCATGAAAGAGCATTGACTCTCACTGACAGGTGCTAGTCTAAATAAATGTCAAGTTTCAATCACTTTTCAAAGGTAATACTGAAAGAAAACATGTAAATGTCAATTAACGCCCACATCACCTTTCCTTCAAGACCATGTCCTTAACCAGAATGTCAAGATGTGAGAGAAAAAGAAAGAGAGAGTGAGACAGAAGGGACGGATTTTTTGGTAGGTAAATCAATCAATTAATTTTGGGATTTTTTTGTATTTTGTATTTTTATCCCAAGGGCTGATTTATATTAATATCACTACAAAACAGACTTGGATACTTCACATAGTTGGATACTTAATCTTTTAATCTTAAAATATATTACAAACATAAAAAATGATCCAAAATTATGAATAATTGCATATTAAAAACCATGTCAAAGTAAATATCAGTTGTGAGCAGAACATTTCTATTGTGAGTCATTTCCAATCAAGCTGTAATTGTTCAAAAAACATTTAATTGTGTGTATTTTGTAAACATAAAATACTAGCTGTGAAATTAGCTTTTGAAAGACAAATTCCAATGTTTAAATATTTAAAATGTAAGATGAACCATTTTATTTATTTATTCATTTATTTACTTACTTATACAAAACTACATTAATTATAGAGAGTGTGAAAAGTAAAGTTTATTTTCTAAAGTTCCCTGAAAATGCTATGTTTAAGAATATTTAAGTATTTAAGTTGTCAGGTGAAAGACATATACCAAAAATTCCCATTGTCAGCATTTTTATTCAAGATGTGCTTTCCTTATAAAGTTTACTTATATTATATACAGTAGTTTTCTTTAGAGATTGTGAAAGACAGCGAACAAACACAAATTCCTGAAATTTAGTTTTAAGGGAAGCCAAGGTTATTTCAGAGATATTTCAGGAGAAATACCATGCATTCACTGCATGAATAATGCATAAGCTAAAGAAATGGGCACAGAAGTGTTATATAGACACCTGGTTTTTCTGACACAGAGGAAAAGGTATAAATGTATCAAAACAAATTTTCAGACTGGTTGAAACCATTTTATCTCTATCAAACACCACCTACTCATCATATGGGAAAAACCTTCTCCAGACCAAAAGCGCAATATTCATAAATCCAAGACAACAAGCATTTGTTAAAATAAGTCAACCCTACTGGAAAGCCATGATGGCACATTACACAGGGAGGTGCTGTTAATGCTAACATTTATTTCCTTTATTGAAATCCCACTCAGTGCAGCATTAAGTACCACATGCTTAATAAAACTCATCCATCTGTTTCACATAAAGCCCAGGAGGCCAGTGCTGCAGTCATTTACCCATAGTGCATTGCCTCTCTGTATAAATTACTCTTGCTATCCCAGGCTTCAAATAGTGGCTCAGAAGTATGCCATTCCAACAAAGCTGCAATTAATAAAGTGAAAAATCACAGTACATTGCCTGTTTTTGGAGGGGGGTGATTAAAGCAAATGGGCATTTGGACTTGACTTTTTCTCGTAATTTCGACTTGGTGTGTATTTAAAGAAACCCAAATGATACGATAAATATGGAAACTGTTTTCATCCAAGGTTATTATAGTTAACTAAAGTAAACCATAAAACAACAACAACAACCGAAATAAAACTAAATGTTACTTGAAATAAAAATAAACTTATAACAATTATATATAGATTATTTTAATAGAATACCCTATTAAAAAAAAAAAAAAAAGATAACAATAAACACCAATTGGATTTCACTAAAATTAAAATTAAAACAAAAATAAAAACTGATTTAAAATATTAAGCAACTAATTGTGTCTCAATGACATGAAAATAACAATTCAAACAAGAAAGGTCTTCTAAGACCCTGTCCTAATAATAGAATAGAATAGACTAGAAAGATAGAATAGACAGATTTCACACAAGTTTAGAATGAAACTCTCAGGTTAAAATCAATGTTCACAAGTTGCCAAATGACTGAACTGACCAAATATAGGCATTCAGTGTGTTTATTTTTATTTTATTGAGAATTGCCTGCAAGTAAAACTGCAATTAACAATCTCAAACATCAGAACACTCATCACACTTCTGAACTACATTGTTGATGTGATTCAACACAAACTGCTTGTAATTCACAGGATGTAGAATAAGAAAAGCTAAGAAATGGAGATGAAAGTTACTGACGTGCACGGTTTAATACCACCAACGGTCAAGCTTTACACCTCATCAGACATATTATGCTGAAGTATTTTTTTCTAAACCACCATGAAGCGCAGTGCTTCCGATGGCTGAGATCTGCTGGGACGGCTGTCACTGACGAACAACTCAGAACTTATTTACTGCTGATAAACAGATGGCACTTCACAGACCTGTGAGTTGAAAAAATAAGAGAAACCCATCTGGATAAGAGGGAGGTGAGTGCAGATTAAATCTCGGTGCCGTCAAAGGCTCGCACGACGCTCTCGCGTAGCATGACAACATCTTAATGAGTCTCGCATCTCTCGCTTTCACCCGCTCAAATCTATCGCGTCGATGCACCTGTGAACTCCTCATGTGCTTTTGAAGGTCATAAAATACAAAACCTGTTAAAACAATCTGGAAGAGTGTTGAAATATCCCAAGTCTGCCTGTGAATGTGAAACGAGACACAATTAACTTCACATTGCATAACAACTGTTATCATGCACCCGGTTATGTCAGTCATTTCACACACCGGATCGAGTTTCTATCTATGACAGATCCATTTCATATCGTCCGTCCAATAACACTCATTGTAAAAAAGGACTAAATGCAATCAAAAGCACCTTGTACAATAGATCAAGGCTTTCCCCATGGCCAGAGTGTGTAAAGACTTAAGTAATATAGGCTTTAGAAGGTGGAAATATATGCAGAGTGAGACGGAACTGGCTCTGACCCGCTGAACGAGATACCGCCTCGTCCGCTTCAATAGATGTGATGTCATAATTATGCTTCTGTAGCCCCTTTTTGTTCTCTCAAGAGCTTTGAAAGAAACTGTCTGCCTTTCCCAACCTCTCAGTCTATTCACCGCTCTACCTTTCATTCCCCAAGAACATAATGATCCATACAAAAGCCACAGAAGAAGCAGCTGAAATGATGAATAAAGCTATAACTCATTTGTCTTGTGTAGGGAATCTTCCTGCTGGCCACGTCTTCGTCTTCCTTGAAGTATTTCATTTTTATTCCAGCTGGCTTTCTCACACCTTTTCACAAGGGTTGTTTCACATAGCTTTAACTAAGTTGGAGTAAGTTGTAAATATGCTAATGTCTCCTGCACTTTTCACAGGCGGTTTTTAATACTTCTACATGATTGCAATCTGGATGGTTATAAGGGTTCATATTTTCCCTCAATCCCTGGAATGTTATCCTAATTTCCTTTTTTTTTTCTTATTCCTTTTTTTTTATATCACTGTCATCCATATCTAGAATAAACTGCCATTTTTCCCTCTCTGCTCTTTTCTCTCACTTTTTGTAGCCATTTTGCTTTTTGCATTTAATGCTGTTTTTTTTAGATTAATTATTTCAGTACAGCTCAGATGATGGTATAATATAAATTTAAATCAACTTATTAAGTCTATATTAACACCTTTGTCCTTAATTTTTGATTTTTATATATAAAATCATTTCCAAGATATTTTAAGATCTCATTTAGCATTTTATATCATCCTTTGAGAATTTTAATATATTTTTATATCCGATATTTATGGAAGCCTGTTTCTAGCATGGGTCAAAAAAAGGTAGGTTTTTTTTCTGACAAAAAAAAAGTCTGAATATGTCAGATATAGACTCAAAATTCTGACTTTTTCCTTACAATTCTTTATTTTTCTCGCAATTATGTTTTTTTCATAATTCGAGCTAATCTAGCAATTCTAACTTTTTTTCCATTATGATTCTGATTTTTTGAATAGAGTTGTATCTTGAAACTCAGATTCTGGTTACACAATGGAATAAAAAATAAATAAAAAAAGGTAATAAGGACTCTTGCGATTCCCAGAATGGCATTTTATATATAGCAATTATATATTAACCCGCATATTACATATAAACTTGCAATTCGATTTGCAGAATTGAGGGTTTATATATTGTTTATACCTTGCAAATTCGGGTTTTTCACAATTCAGAGGGAAAAAAAGTCTGAATTGTAATACATAAACACTTACTGTGTGATTTTTTTTTTATTTTTATCTCATGGCTGAAACAGATTTCATAGATATAACATATACATCCTGATGATACCCTAACAATCAAATAATTCATATTCACACATGGATTTCATGTTCATCTTGGCAAAATGTAATGAGACAGACATTAGTAGCCGACTAGCAGAGCAGCTTGCTGGATCATGGCACATTGCCTTTGGCTCGATATCCCACTGAGCTCAGAGGGGAGTCACAATGCCAGTCAGCCTGAACATCGCACACCCAGGAACACATCACAAATTCGCTCCCCTGGAAATCCCCAGCTAACGCCCCACACGTGGCGCTTACTAATGGTTGCCTAAATGTGACGATGGCTGGGTGCTGATGCAAATAAAATGGAAACGGAGCCAGCATGAGTGGAGTTACTCGAGAGAATCTCCTGACCCTTAAACGTCAGCTGCAGTGATGATGAGCCTTTGTAGTCAATTCCTGACTGCAAATACAGAGCAAAATTAAATTCAAGAAGCAACAGGGTTGTTGGTCATACCAGACTTGATAAATGATTCTGCTAATACTTAAGACAGATAGAGGCTGCTTCTGGGACTCCTGAACCTACTTTTGATTCACATCACAGTAGCGTATCACTGTTATGGTGCAAAATTATCATTTTGCATTTGTATTTAATTTTTGAATTGAGAAAATGTGCCAACTGTAAATGTATTATTTATAGTCAACTACAAAAATGCAATTATAATATATGTAGTATATATATATTATATATAGTATATATAAAGTTTTTTTTCAGATTAAATTCATTTGGAGTTAGCTAGGAGCATTATATTGATCAAAATGAATAAATAAATATATTTATAATGTTACAAATGATTACCGTTCTTTTAAATTGTCTAGCATTTAAAATTGGGAAAAAAAGATGCTAGTGCCACAAAAATATTAAGCAGCACAACAGTTTTCAACATTAATAATAATAATAATAATAATAATAATAAATGCTTCTGAGGATAAATGTGACACTGAAGACAAGAGTAAGAAAATGGTGAAAATTCCGCTTTTGCTATACATAAGTAAGTAAAAATTTATTTAAATAGCACCTAAATGCACTCTAAAACATTAATTACACAGGAATAAATTACACTTTAAAATACAGTATATAAATAGAAAACAGCCTAATCTCATATTTGGCAATTTGTAAAACACTATACCTAAGGAACCCATTCTCTCCTACACAAGTTGTTTAGAAACTTCACAAATCATGCAGTGACTTCATTTAACTTCTAGATTCCCCCCAATTTGCTTACTGTACACTACGCTTCAATGCACACTGCTGAATGAGCTCCGGGCACTTCACTGCTTCATCTTTTTACCATTTTCCTCGCAAAGTCACTTGTGCAGCTATATAGCATTTCTCTCTACGTGTCGCCTCCTTCAGCATGTCTCACATCCCTCTAATCACCGATGACTTAAAAGCAGCAAACAGCCGTCATATCTGATGGATCTCTTTGCGCTTGGTCGCTTGATTCATTGGACATCCACTAATGGAGCTCAAAAATCCAGCCGTATTTTATAAATGAATCATGAGATGGAGACTAATTGCCATTAAAAAATGAACACTAATGCATGAACAATCCCAATGACGAAGCCACTGACACTGCAATATGCAAATATGTGTCCAATTATGATTAACGATCATCCGAGCGTTGCATGTCAATTTGGAAAGCTATTCAGATTTCACCACACACGGCCTCGCAGAAGGATGCCGCTCGCTCCTAAAACTCCTCTCCCTTTGGCAAATATGCACCAAGATATCGTTTCCCGCTAATGACATAACCCAATTTATTATAGTCTGAGGCTGTGCTTGAATATTAATAGAGAAGTCACTGAACGGTCCTGCGCATGGAAATACTTGTCGCTGCAGCTAAAGTATTATGTGCTGCCCTGTGATAACACTTTTGAAGAGGTGAGCGTGTGAAACAACCAACTGTGGCTGAACGATTATGGAGCCAGGATCAAAGCCTTCACCAAAAACAAAGCCTTTAATAGAAAGGCTACTGCGCGCCGGGTCCACGCAAAAAGCAAGATCTCCATGAAAGAGGCCAGAGGGAGCCTCATTTATTTTCCCCCCTCATCTGTTGTCCTTTTGTCTTGATTTAGAGTGTGTTTTTGTGTGCGCATGTGACACGGGGCACGAATTGATCTCTGGTGCTTTCCTGCCTCTGACATTTCAAACAGAAGTTCTGCCCCGTGGCTCTCTCGAGTCAACATCCTAGCATCCGGAGAGATGCAGAGGGGATGATGTCAACTAAAGAGCCTGGTTGCAATCACCTAATATCACACACACCGCTGTTGCTGTAAACTAGGACAGGTATTTCCATAACAGATGTGGTTAAAAGCATGAAATAGCGTGGATTGGAGACTTTGAAGGGTTTTGCATAGCAATCACTGATTTTACCAGATGATCAAAACACAGTGGACTTTAAAATATAAAACACTGGTTTTATTGTTTTTTTCTCTCTATCTGTCTATCAGGGAATTTTATAAAAGGATCATTAGAGAGAGCACATGACTAACAGGACACTGATATCAGTCAGACATGAATTTGCATCACCTCAGTTCGAGTTGTCAGAGCACATGCAATAACTAAGCTATAGGAAAGTTACCCCAAAATGAAAATTGTGTCGTCATTTACTCACCCTCATGCCAATACAAACCTGTATGAGTGTCTTTGTTTGTGTAGAATTATTATTTTTTTTGTCCATACAATGAAAGTCAGTGGGGACTAATCCTGTTTTAGACCTCATTAACTTTTATTATATGAGAAAAACAGTTACAACTGTCTCAAATCTCAAAAACCCCTTAAACTTTTCCTGTAAATATAATGCTATTTTTCACAATTTGGTTTGGTGTTTTAAGATACGTTGGCTATAGTTTAACGGCTATAATAGAAAAGAGTAATTTAAAAATTCCATACAAGGATTTAAAGTTTGTTTTAGATAAAACTCTAAAATTGATTCAGGATTGACACTGTAACAAAACTTTATTTGATGGTCTTTGCAGTAATATAATATGCTAAGAGATATTCGAGCATATTGGTGGACATTCGTGTAATGTTAAGTGTGTGATTCTGGAATTTCCTATTCAGCATCACGTATATATGATCAGATCCCAGCAATTAATGAAAATACAGATGCACCTTTTACCCACATAAAGGTTTCACACAGTTCAGTTTGTTATTGGTACACTGATCCCAATCATGATGGTGGCATGAACACTTTTCAAGTGCTTCTTTACAAGCAGCATCCTGTTTTTCACGACAACAAGAAACATTTTAATGGATAAAAACAATATTGACTTTTAAAAATGTGCTTTGGTCTTTATTGCATTTACTGTATAGATTACCGAAAGAGAAAAGACAAAGAAAATTGAACTAAGAGGAGAACCAGAAGAGGAGAAAACAGGACAAGGAATGATTATTGGCTGATTTGAACTTGCATCATCCACATGAGCACTTCAGCCCAATAAACACTTGCACTAACCAGTAGGACGCAGTTCTGACAAGACGTAATGCCTCTGTGAATATGATGCAGCTGAAATATTTCAGGACATCTTGCTCAACAAGACTTTGCAGAGACTTTGATGAAAAGTTCAGAGAAATAATTCATTTTACCACATCATAAAAACTGCATTTACCACTTTTATAGGCTGAAAAGTAGAGAGAAGTCTGGAAGTGATGTACAGGTTGCGAGCCAGACTCAACAAAGCACATGCACAAACCTCTAAGCCACAAGTCTTCAAGCATGTGATTATGCCACTGATGAAGTTTTTAGGACACCTTGCACTACATGAAAGACTCATAGCACAAATCCGACATCTAACTCCGGACGTATTTACAGAAACTCATCAACCAAATGAATGAGCTCATGATAAGCAGGAGAGATGCAGAATCTCCTGACGTGTGTGGGGCTAATTGGGGTCAAGGTTGGGGTTTGAAGAAACAGAGCAGAAAAAAAGGAGACTGGCTAATCTAATCAAGTGCATCGTCCAACCGCAGACTAATCGCTGTCAATTACAGTCCAGTAATGGGGAGGAAATAGTCCCCATTACACCAAGGCCTACTGAGGAGATGAGGGTAGAAAATGAGGAGGAGGAAGAAGAAGGGAAGAGGGAAGGGAGGGAGGTGTTTCATCATGGCCATCAAAGCCCATCTGGGAAGTGGCAGCAGCACTTATGTTGAAGAGCACAGGTGTTGCTGTTTAACCGTTAATTAGATTAGCACAGATCAAAGGCAGACTGCCACCACCGGGGATCAGTTACATTGCCGACAGGGGCCGGGGAGGTCTCTAAGGGACCGAATTCTTCCTATCCCACTGATTGAGACAGATTAATATGCTTACCAAAGCTGGTTTCGACCGAGATTGAGCCTATACAGTATGTTTTGTGTTCTGTCATATGGGAATATATTAGGGTTAGATTTCTTAGACTTAACTTACATGTTTTTGGTTACTATTTGCATGTGATGATAACTAGGACTTGGACATTTAAATAGATGTTCTTGTTGGTCCTGGAACAACATTTTTATCAACCAATCAAATTTTCAATTTTGTCTGGTTTACATGGCAGTTTATTCTGGCCCAAAACCACAAAGAGACCACTGGAAGAGTAAGCAAATGTAACTCCATCAAAGCGATCAGTTCTGATTATTTCAGATACATAACTCACAAACAAAAAAAAAAAAAAAAAAAATTGTGTGGGCCAATATACAGTTCTGCTTATGGATATCTTGCCAACTTGCTACTATGTGCCTCAAATAACACTCCAGATTTGATGGCGTTTAGCTTACCTAGCATATTCAGAGATGAATAACATGTACGGGATAATGATGCATCATCCAATTTATTATTAAGGGAAATAACTAAAAAAATGCTCATTTATTTGCTATTGCACAAAACTGAAAGTAATGAAATCTGGCCATCTTGCTCTAAAGAATGAAGCCTCCTCAGGTAACTTTGATTACCAAGGAATCTTTTCATTGCACAAAATATTATTAAAATTACTAAGATTATTACAAAATATATTAAAAAGTTCACTGAGATTATTTTTTTGGGGGGGGGGGGGTCTTTGGAATCTTTATTTTTAAGAGTATAAGCTACAGCATATGTAATTAAATACATTCTATTCTGACCTATATTTTTACTTAAAGGATATCACAGTATTAAACTATGAATTCAAATTGACTGCATACAAATATTTTTAAACAATAAATACATAAATTAAAATAATGAATCAATTAAATCTTATCTTAAATCTTAAAAACATGCCATATGCAACTTTTCACTTTAAAATAAACTAAATAGCAATGTCTATTCGTGAAGGGATCATATGATGCTGGTAAAAGAACATTATTTTGTGTATTTGGTGTATGAAATGTGTTTATGCAGTTTAAGGGGGTCATATGAGGATTTCATTTTTTCCTTTCTCTTTGGAGTGTTAAAAGTTCTTGGTGCATAAAGAAGATCTGTAAAAAAGTTGCAAAGACTAAAGTCTCAAAAAAGAGATATTCTTTATAAAAGTTAAGAGTCAACCACGCCTACTTAAAATGGCTCATTCTAACACGCCCCCACATGTACGATGTGGGAAGATTTGCATAACACCGCCAAATGCAACACAGCGTAACTTTTATTCTCGCTGTTGTATTGTTGTTGCCGCTGCCATGTCGTGAAGACACTGTGTTTCATTGTGAAAGCAAAACTTTGTTTGGCCTTCCAAACGAGGACGTTATCTGCTTCGTCATGCCTAGAGATGATCCGTGCTGGTCGCTGAGGAAATAAATAAACTTCGCGCTGTGGATCGCCGGATCGGATTTCACAGTGGACGAAGTGGAGAGGTCCCAAGCCCCACACCCCTGGACCCCCTCCTCCTCCCCCACCCACCTCAACCCCAGGTGCCCCCTCCCCGGCCCCCCAACCACGCCCCTGGGGTCCTGGGGTAGCCCGCACCCACCTCCTCGGCCCGGCCCAGACCCTACACCAGAACCCCCCTGGGGCCCCATGGCATCCCCTCCCCCCCCCCAGCTCCCCCCCCCCTGGGGTCGGTCAATGTGGTGCCGCAGCCCGCCGGCGCTTCATTATAAAGACGAAGCAGTCTCAGGTCAGTTGTGCGAACACAGGGATTTGGAACTTTCACACCTCAGCCTGTTGGGCCTACAGGTCAACTGGGAAAAGAGCAAACTATCCCCGACGCAGAGGATCTCTTTTCTCGGTATGGAGTTGAACTCGGTCGAACAGACAGCACACCTCACGCAGGAACGTGCTCAGTCGGTGTTGAACTGCTTGAATACATTCAAGAGCAGGATGGCGGTCCCACTGAAAAAATTTCAGAGGCTCCTGGGGCATATGACAGCTACGGCGGCAGTCACGCCGCTGGGGCTGCTCCATATGAGACCGCTGCAGCATGGCTCCATGGCCGAAGGAGCCGGAGTGGGGTGGCAACGCGCCACTTTCGGGTCAGTTCACCGGCTGCCCCAAACCTTCACCCGTGGTCAGACCTTGCGTTCCTCCAGGCAGGAGTTCCCCTGGAGCAGGTTTCCAGGCATGCTGTGGTTTGCACGGATGCCTCAACCACCGGTTGGGGGGCCACGTACAACGGGCTTGCTGTGTCAGGGGTTTGGACGGGGCCCCGGCTGCACTGGCACATCAACTGCCTTGATTTGCTGGCAGTGCACCTTGCCCTGAGTCGTCTCAAAGTGCGCTTGCGAGGCAAGCATGTACTAGTCCCCACAGACAACCGTTGCGTACATCAACCGACAAGGTGGTCTGCGCTCCCGTCGCATGTCGCAACTCGCCCGCCAACTCCTCCTCTGGAGTCAGAAGCATCTGAGGTTGCTTCGTGCTGTTCACATTCCGGGCCTGCACAACCGTGCAGCTGACGAGCTGTCACGAGCTGTGCTCCCCGTAGAGTGGAGACTCCATCCCCAGACGGTCCAGATGGTTTGGAGACATTTCGGAGCCGCTCAGATAGACCTGTTTGCCTCTCCAAAAACCACTCACTGCCAGCTGTTTTACTCCCTGACCGAAGGAACACTCGCCACGGACGCACTGGCACACAGCTGACCGCGGGGCCTTCGCAAGTATGCGTTTCCCCCAGTGAGCCTCTTGCACAGTTGCTGTGCAAGGTCAGGGAGTACGAGGAGCAGGTCCTGTTGGTGGCACTCTATTGGCCTACCTGGACCTGGTTCCTGGAACTAATGCTCCTTGCGACAGCCCTTCCTTGGCCGATTCCTCTGAGGAAGGACTCAGAGACGGGGCACCCTTTGGCCCCCACGTCCAGACCTCTGGAAACTTCACGTCCGGTCCCTGGACGGGACGCAGAGTTTCTTAGTGACCAACCTCAAGAGGTAGTCGACACCACTTCAGCGAGAGCACCATCTACGAGACACGCCTAACGCTTTTTGAAGGGAACTGTTCGTTGGTGGTTTCTTCTAGCGGAAGGAAGGACCCAAATATGCCCGATTCAGAGTTGGATGTCCTTCTTGCAGCAAGGCATTGGAGCGAAGGCTGTCTCCCTGCACCCTTAAAGTTTATGTCGCTGCAATTGCTGCTAACCACGACCCTGTAGAAGGGAAGTCGCTGGTGAAGCATGACCTGATCATCAGGTTCCTTAGTGGGCGAGAAGGTTAAATTCTCCACGGCCGCCCTCTATACCCTCTGGGGACCTGACTCTAGTGCTCACGGCACTACAGCAGGGCACATTTGAGCCTTTTTGCAGGCGATTGAGCTGAAGTTCCTTTCAATGAAGAATTTGCTCCTGCTAGGATTGGACATCCATCATTTTCGGTCAATGATTTGTGCCTAGAGTTCGGGCCGGCTGATTACCAGGTAACCCTGAGGCCCCGGCCCGGGTACGTGCCCAAGGTTCCCGCTACTCCCTTCAGGGATAAGGTGGTGAACCTCCAAGCGCTGCCCCCGGAGGAGGCAGACCCACCCCTAGCTTTGCTCTGTCCCGTCCGAACCTTAAGGTGCTACGTAGACCGGACGCAAAGCTCAGGACCTCAGACCAGCTCTTTGTCTGTAACCGGCAGAAGGGGAATGCCGTCTCTAAGCAGAGGATGGCCCACTGGATAGTGGATGCCATCACCCTGGCTTATCAGGCACAGGGTGTGCCCTGCCGGCTCAGGTTGCGGGCTCACTCAACTAGAAGTGTTGCATCATCCTGGGCGCTGGCTCGTGGCGCCTCGCTGGTGGATATATGTAGAACTGCGGGCTGGGCGACCCCCAACATGTACGCTAGATTCTATAGCCTCCGTGTGGAGCCGGTATCCTCCTGTGTTCTCACATCAAACGGGTAGAAGCACTGAGAGGCCCCGGCTACGGGTCGGCTTGCAAAAACCACTCCAGAGAGTCCATAAGGTAGACCCTGTTGAGCTCCTCCGTCCCCCCGGCAGCCAGACGTGGCGGAGCGTCCAGCACCAGGCCCTCACTCACTGAATCCTCGAGAACCGGTAGAAGGCTGGGTTCCATTGTAACAGGTAAATGTTACTTAGGGTGTAATTCTACTACCCATTATTAGGGGACACTATGGTTCTCTTATGAGAAGTTTAAATACAGTTAGATGGTAGAAGAGAGAGATGTTTGGTAAGAGGAAAGCATGGCTTCCCTCTTGTAGCCTTACCTTCACTGAGATGTCCTGATTGGGAAACATGTTGTTTTATGCTCAATCAAAGTAAGGTCCTTTTTTTATGCATATTCAGTGTGGCTGTATAAATTGCATTTCATGGTTTTGAGGTTTATTCTAATGTTTGTTAATATGTTGTTTATAGAAGGACTCCTTTGACCTAGCCTTCTTAGATGTATCAATGGTGCATTTAGGACTGCATGGACTCTGAGGAAAATATAAAGGACTAATTTCCCTGCATTGCATCTCCTTACTTTGGGTCATCACAACTGGATATTAATTACAAGGATAAGAACTATTTACATCTGTCTTTTCTACAAGGTTTCTTCTTTCGCTTTTGGACTGGGACATATAAGTATAACCATCTTCATTACATGAACATTTTGTACGATTGGTTTAGGGTATGTTATTTTTGCTTTGGGGTTTATTATTGTGAATTTCATTGTTGTTGTTTTTCTTTTTCATAATATATCTCTGCTAAGAAAATCAGTTGTCTGTTCTATGGTTCAACCTCAACCAGTTTAAGTATTGTGGGGAAGGGAAAAAAACAAAAAAACACAAAAAAGTTAGTAGGTAGATCCATCCACAAAGAACAATACTTTCAGATTTATAACTATTACTCATAGAAGTACGAGTTTGTTATATAATGGCGCCCGAACAGGGACCCTACTAGTTTGACTTCATTTACTGATATTTTACTGTGTTTTGAGGTTTTATTCAGAATGACAAGCCATAATGCTCTGGGTGAGGATGGAGCCGTACCCAGCCTAGATTTTGTATCAGAGTCCTTTACCGCGCACAGGGAACCCCTCAGAGAACTGATCAATACATTCAGTGATTTGTATCTGGACTCTGAGGAAGATGAGGAGGATTGCACAGGTGAGGATCTGGATAATTTTCCCTTACCACCCCCTCCACCACCTGAAGCTGACAGAGAACTAATCCCCTCTGTTACACTTTTGAATGGACGACTGGATGAAAGAATAACATCACTGGAAGGTAAAACTGAAGATTGTTATCAGAGAGTGGATGAATGTGTTTCTCAGGATGAGATGAAAAGCAAAAATAACATACCCTAAACCAATCGTACAAAATGTTCATGTAATGAAGATGGTTATACTTATATGTCCCAGTCCAAACCTTGTAGAAAAGACAGATGTAAATAGTTCTTATCCTTGTAATTAATATCCAGTTGTGATGACCCAAAGTAAGGAGATGCAATGCAGGGAAATTAGTCCTTTATATTTTCCTCAGAGTCCATGCAGTCCTAAATGCACCATTGATACATCTAAGAAGGCTAGGTCAAAGGAGTCCTTCTATAAACAACATATTAACAAACATTAGAATAAACCTCAAAACCATGAAATGCAATTTATACAGCCACACTGAATATGCATAAAAAAAGGACCTTACTTTGATTGAGCATAAAACAACATGTTTCCCAATCAGGACATCTCAGTGAAGGTAAGGCTACAAGAGGGAAGCCATGCTTTCCTCTTACCAAACATCTCTTTCTTCTTCTACCATCTAACTGTATTTAAACTTCTCATAAGAGAACCATAGTGTCCCCTAATGATGGGTAGTAGAATTACACCCTAAGTAACATTTACCTGTTACATACCCCCCCGATCAGAAAAAGACTTATCATAACCGTAACAAGTTTTCAAATTCTGCACATGATAAGTCTCAGCATTTTCAGAATCATTAAGGAAAGAAACAGAATAGTTGACAGGACCAAGACATTTAACAATCTTAGCCGGACCTTTCCACTTCGCTGCTAATTTAGCCATAAAGCCTTCTTCAGCTCTGGACAAAGGGTGAGACCGAACCCAGACTACATCTCCCACTTGGAATTGACTGTGCTTGCGTCGCAGGTCATAGTAGTGTTTTTGTCTATGTTGGGCTCGTTCCACATTTTTCTTCACAAGGTCAATGAGTTGCTGTTGTCTTTCCAACACATTATAGGCAGGACTACAAGGAGCAGGAGGTTGATGTAAGGCCCTCTCTAACGGTCCCTTTAATTTCCGTCCCAAAGCTACTTCGGCTGGTGTGAATCCTGTACTCTCTTGGAAAGTAGTATTGATTGCAAACCTAAATTCAGGCAACCATCGGTCCCATTGGCGATGCTGATCTCCCACGTATGAAGCAATCATTGTCTTCAGGTTGCGATTGATCCGTTCTGTCATATTAGTTTGGGGATGATAGGATGTAGTCAATTTTTGTACTACTCCCCACTGTTTGCAGATTAAGGAAAGTAGCTGTGAGGTAAACTGAGCTCCGCGATCCGACACCAAATAAGCAGGGGTGCCCCATCGAGTGAAGATTTCCTCCACTAGCCAGAATCCTAGTGGAGGAAATCTTCACTCGATGGGGCACCCCTGCTTATTTGGTGTCGGATCGCGGAGCTCAGTTTACCTCACAGCTACTTTCCTTAATCTGCAAACAGTGGGGAGTAGTACAAAAATTGACTACATCCTATCATCCCCAAACTAATATGACAGAACGGATCAATCGCAACCTGAAGACAATGATTGCTTCATACGTGGGAGATCAGCATCGCCAATGGGACCGATGGTTGCCTGAATTTAGGTTTGCAATCAATACTACTTTCCAAGAGAGTACAGGATTCACACCAGCCGAAGTAGCTTTGGGACGGAAATTAAAGGGACCGTTAGAGAGGGCCTTACATCAACCTCCTGCTCCTTGTAGTCCTGCCTATAATGTGTTGGAAAGACAACAGCAACTCATTGACCTTGTGAAGAAAAATGTGGAACGAGCCCAACATAGACAAAAACACTACTATGACCTGCGACGCAAGCACAGTCAATTCCAAGTGGGAGATGTAGTCTGGGTTCGGTCTCACCCTTTGTCCAGAGCTGAAGAAGGCTTTATGGCTAAATTAGCAGCGAAGTGGAAAGGTCCGGCTAAGATTGTTAAATGTCTTGGTCCTGTCAACTATTCTGTTTCTTTCCTTAATGATTCTGAAAATGCTGAGACTTATCATGTGCAGAATTTGAAAACTTGTTACGGTTATGATAAGTCTTTTTCTGATCGGGGGGGTATGTAACAGGTAAATGTTACTTAGGGTGTAATTCTACTACCCATCATTAGGGGACACTATGGTTCTCTTATGAGAAGTTTAAATACAGTTAGATGGTAGAAGAAGAAAGAGATGTTTGGTAAGAGGAAAGCATGGCTTCCCTCTTGTAGCCTTACCTTCACTGAGATGTCCTGATTGGGAAACATGTTGTTTTATGCTCAATCAAAGTAAGGTCATTTTTTTATGCATATTCAGTGTGGCTGTATAAATTGCATTTCATGGTTTTGAGGTTTATTCTAATGTTTGTTAATATGTTGTTTATAGAAGGACTCCTTTGACCTAGCCTTCTTATATGTATCAATGGTGCATTTAGGACTGCATGGACTCTGAGGAAAATATAAAGGACTAATTTCCCTGCATTGCATCTCCTTACTTTGGGTCATCAAAACTGAATATTAATCACAAGGATAAGAACTATTTACATCTGCCTTTTCTACAAGGTTTCTTCTTTCACTTTTGGACTGGGACATATAAGTATAACCATCTTCATTACATGAACATTTTGTACGATTGGTTTATGGTATGTTATTTTTGCTTTGGGGTTTATTATTGTGAATTTTATTGTTGTTTTTCTTTTTCATAATATATCTCTGCTAAGAAAATCAGTTGTCTGTTCTATGGTTCAACCTCAACCAGTTTAAGTATTGTGAGAAGTTAGTAGGTAGATCCCTCCCAAAGGAAAAATACTTTCAGATTTATAACTATTACTCATAGAAGTACGAGTTTGTTATACCATATGTAAGACCTAAGTGGATCCCATATGTGTAAAGTCCACGGTATAGCCTCGAGCCCATGTTTCCCCGGCAGACTTCTGCCATTCCAAGAGGGTTACAATCACCTCCATTCTTCCATAAGCACCTAAGGAATGTCCATATGTGTATTGCTTCCGAAACCTCCGTCGGGAAGGTTGGAGCTTCCGTAACGTTCCCGGTTCCAAGTAGAACGGGTACGTTTTCCCAGTGTTATCCAGTCTTAATCATTGGGTAGTGCCATAGCAGCAGTAAAAACTGGTCCTCTTGTGAGGAAGCCCTGGCCTAAGCCAAAAAGTAGGGGCACAGGTGGCTTCCACAGGACACAGGAAGGGGCAGTAGCTGTGGCCCTTTGTGAGGATCCCAATTCGTCGGTCATCCGACGTGACGTCGAGAGTGAACGACTGAAAGGGAACGTCTCGGTTACGTATGTAACCCTTGTTACCTGAAGGAGGGAACAGAGACGTTACGTCACGTCGCCACGGCTGCTGTACCACCACTGAGCGGCCGGGTCACCGGCTCGGGACTCAGCGAAAACCTGAATATATTTGCTGCATCTGCTGCTTACTTATACTCATGCTGTGATCAGCAGTAGCTGGATGCAATAATCGCATGCCAATGTGCATTGGCTCATTTAGTTTACACTCGAAGCGGATTGGTCTCTCTAAGCGAGATCCCAATTTCGTCGGTCATCCGACGTGACGTCTCCGTTCCCTCCTTCAGGGAACGAGGGTTACATGCGTAACTGAGACGTTTCTTGTATTTATTATACAATTAACAAAAGCAAAAAAGGCCTTTAACGCTAGCTTGCTCTATTCTTTTTCTAGTCTATCTGTTTTCTTTTTATTTATTACATAATAAAAAAAACCTTGCTACGTGTACTGCGTTAAAGCTAACTGGATTGTTATAGCATTTGCATATCATTGTTCTTTTGTTGATTTTGATTGCTTCAATTGTCCTAATTTGTAAAGCGCTTGGGATATAAAGCGTCTGTAAATGATCAAGTAATATATGTAATGTCTAAAATGCTTGCCCAAATCCCATAACAAACAGACACAAAAAACATTCGGACAAGTCAGAGCATGCGGTTTATTTTCTTTGATTCCATCTTGTAGCGGACCCTGTCAAAAACACCCCTATACCAATTAAGGGCGTACATTCTCTTTCAAACACGCCGGCATGGCATTCTCGAATTTGTGTGTAGCGGAAATGCGATAGGATTCCCTCGTTCTGTGCTATTTCGCTATTAATCATTGGCTCTGCGTTCCTAACATCTCCCTACGTGACAAAAGTACTGTCAACCTATGGGAAGACAAATCATAACCCCTCAGTATCCACGGAGTGCCTGCACATTCCTGAGCCAAAAGCGAATCCTCCATGCCTGAAAAATAGGCATGGGGAATATGCCCAACTGGGGATGTACGTAGACACAACTGTTAAAAACTCTCCAAGCACCTGTTTGACCCACTAATGCAATCTTTGATGTCAGAAAGGCAATGCTTTTCTGAAGCGGTGTATTCGGTGTTATGCGTGTATGCTATTTTGGTTTTTGCTTATTTTCACGGCTCTGAGATCATTCATGTGCATAAGTGTCTTAGCAGGCTTGCAGCTTCATCTCCAAAGAACAGAAAACGTAGTGTGAATGTGTGTCGGAGGGAGTGGAGCTAGTGTAGACTCTGATTCCCCATGATGCACAGTAGAAGGCCGGGCGTTGGGCGCATTTAGCTTTAATGAGGTATCTAGGATGGTCAACTGGCCGAGTTGTGACATGACCCACGCTACTACTAAAGACCCTCGCTCGCCAATCCCGCGGGAGGTGGAACAGCAGGTGGTGCCCATGACTATGGATTCACGTTTAGGTGCTTCATGGATATTTGCTAAATACTCTCTTATGGGAATTCTTACTCCATATTATTTTGTTCGCTCATTGACCTAGACAATTCAGCTTGCAGTTTAATGGCACTGAACTGAAAGTAGAAGATAAGAAAAGAAATAAACTAGGTAAACAACTGACGAATTTTGTTAAGTTTTGGATATAAAACTCACTTCTCTGTGGCATCCAAATATTGCACAAACCAACACAAAACAAAACTCTGAGATCTTTTAATCCTCGTGTTTCAGACGAACAACAAAGTGAGTACAACAAACAAAACTAAAAACCTTAAACTAAAAAAAAAAGCGAAAACCAAAACAAAAAACAAACACCCAATAACAAATACTGAGACCTTTTTAAAGGTGCTTCACATGAAGAAAAAACAACATGAGTAACCTACGAATAATTTCTTTGGGTAACCTTTCTTTTAAAAGTAAAAATATCACAGATTTGATATATACAGTTGGGTAGTTATTAAATGTTATATCATTTTTTAGTGATTATGCTATATTATTAAGAGTTAATTTTAAGCTCTTTTAGTGGACAGACTTTCTGAGTAAATGTGTATACAACTTAATTGATTGTCGAAATTTGTTTGACTTGCAAGATCAAATTGACTATTTCAGAGTAAGACTTATAAAAATAGTAATAGCATAAAATCAAAATTTTAAGGGACGACTGTAAGTACTGAACCAAATGATACAGTGGTCCAACATATATGAGCGCTCGTGGTAGCCCTGTCCGGCGGTTAAGACCATTCCCTTTCGCCTGCTTGTGTTTTGTTACCTATGATCTGCAGTTTTGTAGTCGCTTTGGGTTAAAAATTCTAAGAATTAACGCCTAATACCTACAAGCATATTATTATTATTATATATAAGAATAGCATCCCCTTCTTCTCCTGACTTATACAATAATGTTTTTTAGCCAAGAAGTCACCGTGAGGGGAGACCATCTGTATACTGTTTTAGGTTCTGTGACCTTCATGTAGGACAGTTGTCATGTACATACGTTAAAAGAGGAAGTGCTGGACTTGGTGTGCATAACTTTTACTCCCATGAACATGCACGAGAGGTTTTACAAAATGCCTCCCAATCCTGGTGGCCGGAATGTAGGGACCTAACCATAAATTGGGCCAAAAACTCATACTTAGTTCATAATTACGACTTAACTTGCAGACCGGCTTTAAAGGCTAAATACAAAAATGGTTAAGGTATCCAAGTTTAAGACCTGATTAAAACAGTTTACAAATCCCTGTAGGTGGTTCGGAGACAGAGCTCTCCATCTAAACAGAGATCCGCGGGGGCAAATGACTTCCGCCGATTTGTTTTGGCCAAAAAAGCAGAGCTTCCGAGGGATAAAAGGGCCGAGAGAAGCCTACTATTTTGGCCACAGTCAGCAGAAGCAGTAGGAGCTACGAGTGCGGAAGCCAAGGATTTTTCTTTCTCTTTTCCCAAGACCCCACACTGAGTACTAAAGTGGGCCCGTCGTCTGCAGTCTATTCCAGGCTGAGTCTCTAAGTGCAAGCCCTAGTCCTCCAGAGAAGAGCTCACATGTTGGAAATGCTCAATCTGCTTAGGAAACCGAGTAAACAAATGCCCGGAGAAAGAGAGTGAGAGATAGACAGGCAGTGAGACAGGATGGATGGTGCTTGAGGGGATGAGAGATTTAGCCCATCATCTGGGATAAATCCATCTCTCTCAGAATTCACATATGGTGTGTATAGAAGAGGCTTTTTATCTGTGAGTTTGAATGCGATTCGACAACAGTGCCCATCAAAGGCCTAGTCCAGTAATAATGCTACTAAAAATAGACTTTGAGGGAAAACAACCTGCCCAGACAGATTCAAATGCAAGCGCACACCTGAAAAATGTGCCATCGGTACAGCTGACTGAGCGAAGAGAATAACGCTCTGATTAATGGTAAAACCTTTGATTTGAAATGGCTGCCGCCGCCATCGCTGCAATTCCCGCAAGGGAGGCAAAGTGTTAAAATGACATAATTTGTCTGAAAAACTCCTCAGGAAAGTGTCAACAGCAAGGGCGTAATTGCCGCGAAATGTCACCGTGGCTGATTACAAGCGATTTCTAGCTCAGCGAAAAAGAAAGCGAATTTAAAAAAATGCTCCCCTTGATGAGAGAATATTTAATGAAGCACCACATGCTAATGCCACGTGCACACACGGAGCGCTTCATGCATCCAAACACATGCAAATTTCCAGCAGGAGCTCGCACAATTTTAAAGAATGACTAAATAGAATAATTTAGTGGAATATGACCCACTCTTGTCATTTGTAAATACGACAATAACATGTTAAGAGATTCAGTGGAACCTGTTAAAAGAAAAGAATATACAAACTCACTGTCTAATTTCTTTAATGTACTGTGATGATTATAATATATAATAAACATACTAATAAAAATAATCCAAAATAAAATCTCTTATAATAAATGATATCTACAAAAATCGAATAGTTGATAGTAGTTACCTGAATGGAGGGGAAGAAAATTACAGAGGTTGAACACATAAGTCTAATAGTTTGTTCCACATAGCTAATGTCTGGAAAGTGGGATTATAGTGATGATAATTCTCATTGAGAGATTAATAACATATACTAATAAATATTAAACAATCAACATTTATTCGCAACAACTATGCTTTTCTTTGATACATATGATGATTAACTTGTTAGACATTATAGTAATACAAATATGAAATAAATATATTACTAAAATTAATATATCCCAGTATAAAACAAATGTAATTATCCATTAAATAATTAAAAATCATACACATTATTCCTGATGCCAATAAAAAAGATTATACACTATTATTTTGTTATTGCTATGATTTTTGTGATAATTATATAATTTAATAGTAATAATTATTAACTCAACCTAAATAAACGACCTCAAATATTTAAACATATTTATTTCATAAAATTAATATATATAACAATCTAATAATAAAATATATAAATACCAAAAACCACATTAACAGTCTAACTCGTCCTGTCTAATGTTTACAATGTGATGTCTGTAATGCCTGTTCAGAAGCATATCACACTATCTTCTAGACAATCGAAATCGCCTTTCCGGGTATCTTTTGTAGTAATAATAAGTAGCACAAATTTAAAAAATGGTAGTGTAGTAGCATATATGCGAAGCACACAGGCTAATGAGCGGTACATTTGCATGAGTGGTATGCAAAGCTAGTAGACTGATTGGTTTATTAGACCATTTAAAGATTAACAATATGATGTGTTACATAACATTTCTGGTAGCCAATATAGCGGTTTAGAAAGTTTTTTTTAAGCCAATATAATCATTTTGAAGTCCAAGAGGAATATGATTCCATGAGGGACAGAAAGTCTCACGGCTCCAGTCTTATGCTAATATTAGTGCAGGAGTTGCTTTGGCTCAGCTGGATGTGATATGACGGATAAAGCCTCCCTCTGTGAATCTAATGAAACAGTCACTGATGCTGTACTGAAGCACCTCTGGACATGTCCCTGGCTCTTCCGTGTTGTGTGTTGTTTTCACACAAGGACTCACTTTACACAGACCGGCAGACACAAACCCACAATATAAACAGACTGTAATAAAGGAAGCACTTCGGCAAGAGTCAGTCATAAACGCAGGCATAAACGCTTGCTGAAAGCACATAAATAACAGCTGTCATGTCTTACCTCTTAAACATTCTGTCATGTGCCAGGACGCTGTGTAAATTCACTTTCAATGACAGCAATTTTACTCCTCATATGAACTAAACTGCTTTTAAGATGTACAATCAAGCCTGTCATCAGGTGGAAATTTTATATTTTGATTATAAAAACTCAACACTGTTAGGAGATTGATGGATGGATGGATGAATGAATAAATGGAACATATTCATTCTGCCAATAGCCTAATAATTAAATTAAAATAATAATACCTCTTTATTTATATAGCATTTTCTAGAAAAGGCCAAAACTACTGAAAAAAAGTGTTTGTTTATATTCCTATGTATGCATGATGTATTTATTTAGGTACAGGATATTGAAGTATTTTTTTTTGGTGTGCAATTTTCATACCACATTCTTTTAGGTATAAAAAAACAACAATTAAATCTACTTGTCAAAGGCGATAAAATCAATCTATTCTCTGAAAACAAGTCATATCCTGACCAGTTGGTTTTCTAGTAATTTATCTTGTTATGAGGCATGCTAACGCCTTCACTGTCAAAAACACAACTAAGAAACAGACCCAAAACCTCATAATGGGACATATTACAACAACGAACCTGGAGTGCAACACATGAGATCCAGTGTAAATGGCTTTTTTGGTCTTTAAATGCCCGCCAGGAAATTTCATAATGTTTCCACCAAATTACGAATTCTCTAAGGCAGAACATAAGAATTAGGAACAGGTTTTTTTTGTAGCTCTTATTGGCCTACCTCAGTCTGTTGCAGCATGCACGAGTAATAGAGACGAACGGATGGAGGTAACTTCAAATAATTGCCCTTGGCTCATATTTTTTCCTCTAATCCTCTACATTCTCTGTTTTGTGCTTTTCTGTTGTGTTATTTCAGTGAAAATGGCAGAATCACTTTCAGTTTTTTTGCCTTGAAGGACTTTGAGAGCACTTAATACAAGCGTTTGGTACTGCCTCGATTAGTACTATTTACTCAGTACAAATAAAGAAATCTCAAACAGCTGTAGATAATTAACATATCCACTCCAAGCACCACAAGGCTACTGTCTAATTATGGCTAATAATATCATATTGCAGCAGTCACAAGGCCACTATTAGCTAACTTATATTGTAAGCAATATAGCACTGCTACATCAGCTGTTTGCTGACAGTGATTCCACAAGAGAGCCGGTGGTTTGAAAATAGAAACTTTCCCATCTGTTTACCACATTTCTTAATAGTAATCATACTTATTTACAAGGACAAACATTTCTGGCTGCAGTCTCTTGAAACCATTTGTACTGGCAATGCTCTAACATGAACTTCTGGAAAAATCATACTCGATTTGGCATCAGAGTCTAATTTGGCTAGCGTTTCTCTTCCACTGGCAATTCCCATAAGCTAAACCAGCTTTTAATTAAAAAGAGAAAAATAATAAATGAAATAATTCATTATTAAGAGGTATTAGGGAAATCAAACATGGAAATTTGACATGGTTGATTCGAGGTAAACAATGGCTGTTTTAAGCCCATGGGTGTTTATGTGACTTAATACATTCAAAAATATAATAGGTGAGGGGGCTGAGAAATAGTGCTTTTGGCACGACCACAAGGCAAAGCTGATGATAGTTCAGTAAATAGGAAAGGAGGTTAATGAGCCCTTCTCACAATAACATATATTCACACAGCTGCAGTTCATTGTACATGCTAATGCTTCACACATTGTTAATACAAGTACAGCGTTTTGGACCTTTGGCCTCAGATTAGTGCAATACATATTCAGTTTATGTAATCCATAACATTATAGTTAAAAGAATGCTTCAGACCCAAATCTCAACTCAGGGTCCATTAACCGCATTTGTGATGTCAGATACACCACAGACAGTAATTCTAAAAATAGTTATAAATAATGGAAGGCACTGCATCATAAAAAACACTGAAATACTGTTTCGAAAGCAGGACCATAAAACTTTAACATACATAAAACTAGTGTGATAGAACTGCTGACCAATGTGGTTTGTACAAAGTTAAAATTTATATCTACTGCAGTGACTTTCACTCAATATGTGAACCAAAATTTATGGAAGTTGTCTGTGTCTCAGAATACAACAATACAACTTTAGAAAACTACAATAAGAGTTTATAATTCACAGTAGGGATTTTCTATTTCAAGATTATTTAAAACCTTCGCATAATTATTAGATTACATAACTAGAAGTTAGTCACATTTAAATGTTGTAAAATCAATACAAAATACTAAAAGTCTCACACATCTGCTTCTGAACCCTCTGGAATACCTTACCAGAGAGTTCTGTTTTAAATGCACAAACTGGAGGCAGAGACTTTTTCTTTTTTTTTCTGTGGTAAACAACATGCTACAGATTCGGTAGCATTTAGTATCCTCTCAAAACATTCCTTTATATCCTCATGCCTGCATCCTAACCTTTAATGATGAATGTTCACCTATGAAATCAGAAGCACAAAAGGGACACTTGTTGATCTATCGAGGTTTGGTCCTCACAGTTTAATGTTCCATTTCATTTTGAGATTTGGTTGTAAACCGAGTAGGACCTTAGATGTGTTGCTGGGGATATGTATGAGATGTTATATCGACCTCTCTGACAGACCCCCCAACCGACTGTATGGTATATGCCAAACTACCAACCGTGGTCACCAATGGTATGCCCTAACACATAATAGTTGTACCGTATACACAGAACGACAGAATGATCTAGTAGTCACAGATAGTAGAAGAAAGATAGCGGCGGGTAGGGAAGGATAGTTATAGTTATTGGTTGTTTAATGGTTAATGGTACAGTTCCCATTCCTATTCTATGGTAAAAAACCTTGTGATTGGACCATTGTGTAATTGTTTAATTTATTATATCTACGTTGTTGGAGTGGAAACCCATAATGTATAATGTACAGTGAATATACTGGAAATGCCATTACGAATTCCTGGTTTGTTACATTTTCAACCTTTGATGTTTTTTTGTTGAATTAACTAGGTTTCTTCTTAGGTTTTTTATATAGTTGGTACTTAGGGTTTTATGTTATCATTTAATTGGTAATATTACGTTCATTAAAAAGTATGACTGTTGCTACGTAGTTTGTATAGTAAAATTCTGGCAAACCCCACCAGTGGCCGTTTTTTTTTTTCATTGTACATTGCTGGAATGTTTTTTTTTTACAGTGAAAGGACGGCTTACGTTGGCTTTTACGGTTTTTTTCCTTACGGAGGACAGACAAAGAAAGACAGAACGACAGCACGACAGATAGAGACAGCAAAGACAGACGACGATAGAAGATAGATAGGTACCATGATATGAGAGATAGATAGATAGATAGAGAGATAGATAGATATAGATAGTATAGAATATGTGCCGGGTATTTAAAAACAGCATAAAAGCTTTCCATGACCATTTTCAACTTTGCAGTAGCAGCATATTACTATAAAAAATTTTTTTGCTGCACAAAAGGAAATCGATTAGGTCAGACTAGTACTTAAACGGCCTCCGTGTTGTGAGGGCTGCGGGGATGCATCATATGCATACGGTATCTTGTACGATTCAAGCATGCTACACCTTTAATCTTGCTTCTGAGAAAGGGCATATGAAAGTCAAGCATCTAGCAGCAGATTTACATCCCCACTACAAACGCCACATCTGTCAATTACTTCATTGGTTGCACCACCTTATTCCTTTTCTGGTGTTCAAGTAAAAATTGCCAATAGTGACCATTTTGGTTGTCATGACTTTTAAAGTCCACATGTCGCACATTCATTTCACTCATTTGTCATTACGTACTTCAAATCGTCTCTCGCATCCTGCATTTCTGAAGATATAGGTACGCAGACTTAAGTTAAATAGAGGGTGCCTTGTAGCACCTCACATTCCTGCGCCCCATGCGGTGGAGGAACATGTGGCACTGGCTCCGGCGTTAAGAGGTTCAAACTTGTATGACTCAGCCGGCAGAGAAAGCGTGGAAATTCATTCGCCAGGAAGCAATCAGCTCGTCCCTACCCTGTGTTTGCCCTTTGAACTGTCAAAATGATAAGGAACACTTTCTGTACTGTGAATATTTTGGACAGCCTTATAATGTGCCTTAGATCCCTGCGGTGACACTAATGGGTCGAAGCTGTGCCGCTTCCATTTGAATGAGACGGGCGCCGGAACTGTTGAGCCATTGTGCGGATTCAGCTCGTTTCTGCCCTCATTTTTGCCAATTATGCAATGACAGGTCTGTGGTTATCTATGAACTTGAACAGCATGGGACTTATGAGAGGTGAGTGAGGGACTTTATTTGACTTTAAATACAATACATATTAATGTTTACCATAAATTGCCAACCTTCCTTCATGGAACAACTAGAAAGGTCCTGTTCGTGTTAGACAAAATGTACTGAGAGGTGACAAAGTCTTTTTTCTTGCTATTTTATTTGTCCTGGAGGAAATGGAGAAGGATGAAATTGTGTTAGAGTTCAAAATGTTTTGAGCTATGCAGGGTGAACCAAGGAAATTGGCTGATGACAAATTTCCTCATGCCTAATTCAAAGAGAACCTAGGAGAAAGTGTATATGAGAGAAACACAGGGTAGAGGCACACTCTACAAACCAAAGTGTATTTGTGTTCCTTATACATGTTTAAAAAATAACTTTAACAATAAACAGATTATTCTAACCTTTAATAATTGTTGAAATAGTCATAGCAGCAACATGCAGTAACTGTATTTATTTATTTTACAATTTCTCCTTGCTGTATTAGCTAATACCAACATTTTGATGAAAAATAAACAGAGAAATAAAAGCTAGTATTTTCTATTTATTCTTTCTATAAAATATTATGTCCACTATAATATGAATAAATAAATATCCTTTAGGAAATCATATTAAAGTATGTTTTGCTATGTTACAGGAAAGAATGATTGTATAATGTTACAGGAATTTTAAAACATTATTAAACTACAGAAGATCCCTGATTCCTGGTAATAAACTCTCAGTTAATGATGTTCGCTAATGCCTTTAGTTTCTCTCTGCAGCTTAAAGTAGCCTTGAGACCGAGCAAGCTCCCAGTGACCAAACATCTGCTCTCTCTCTCTTTCCTTCACTATTCCTCCTCTCTGCCCTTTCAAGAGCTCCTTTGAACAGACTGATAAAGTCTGTCTGCCCAAGCCAATAGATTGTTTTGGCAATTTTGAATTTTGAAAAGGTCTCCATGGTATTTTTGCAAGTGACATATCATCAGTCATCCATAAGCACTGATGGTGCAAGAGTTTCTCCTCCTATCTGGACCCACTTAACTCCTCTATTTTTATGGCGCGCCACATTAGTGTGCAACTCTGAGATGCATTCATCCTGATTTGTGACTATGATCAATGACATGGAAAACAGAATCGATAATTCAACCAGCTGCCTAGAAACAAAATCTATACTGAAGACTTTGCAATTCATTAAAGAGTTTGCAGGAAGGTTACTTCTGGATTTCACAAGAGCTTATCTGTAGAATGCATGCATATTCATGAAAGTCTCTGACCACAGTATAAGAACAGATGTTGTGTTTATGGAGTGACAAAGGTGAAATTTTACATAAAGTGTTATTGTAAAATACAGTATACCAAAAGCCTATACACCCATTATGCCCATTAAATAAATAAATAATAACATAATGCCTTATAGTTGCAATTTATTGGGTAAAACATTAGCAATATTTACTACAGCTGTGCTCAATTTTATATTTAATATAACCAGATTATATAGCTGTTTCCTGTTCCATATTGATTCTATGGGTCAGGGATAAACGTGCCATATGATTTGCATAACGCCTACTCCAAAAATGAGACCTACTTTGAAAAATGATAAACCCTCTTCATATACCACACACACAAACAGTTTGGTGACATGACATTCCATCTCTGATAAATGTGTGTGTGCGTTTGTGAGCGTGCAGCCTGTGAATCCAGCACAGTGGGTCCTCTGTTTGGAAAAGCGCTCTAGACTATGGCAGAGAGACAAAATAGCCCATAGCTACTGATGCCTCTGCCTCCAGCTGTCACCACTGTCATCAGCAGGGGAAATGTCCTGAGAAGTTTTAAATTGCTGTTTTATACCAGAAGAAGGTAGTACATTGCGGCCATCCAAAAAGTACATTACAATGTATCTGATTTATTGCACTGCCATTATCATTACACCACTGATGACATCATCAGCATTATCCTCTAACTACCCATGTTGACTCACAACAGCGGATGCATTCAAACAAAACTGCCTTGGGGTTGGCTCACAAAATGCACTGCAATCATGCAGAAAGTACATTTAAAAATAGCTACATTATTACATCACACAATCAATGACATCATCAGCATTATCCTTCAACTACCTGTGTTGACTCACAAAATGCATTGTATTCAATCAAACAAAAACCACCCTGCTGGTTCACAAAATGCATTGCTTTCATACAAGCAGTACATTTAAAAAATAAGATGATTTATTACCATCACCATGAACAACTCATAGTTCCTTATTATTAGTTTTTTAAGATGTCAGAATTATTCTCTCTAAGTTTTGGGCTCAAAAAATGTAGTGGAACACTTAAGGGTCACACTTATTTTTAAGGTCAATCCGTATAAAAAACATAACTATGACTTTTTGCCTCATAAACAACTATTGACTGCTTATAATACTTTTTGTGGGTAAGGTAGGTTAAGTTTAGGTATGGGGTGTGTAGGGTCTTCTGTGTTTAGAAGGCTGTAGGAATATTGGTATGCAATAATAATTGCTTTATAAGTACTAATAAAACAGCCAATATGTTAGGCATGCTAATAAACAACGAGTTGTTACAGCAATAGTGAGAATTGGTCCTGTATGAAGGGTTTGATTAGGGACACGATTCAATATTCACTAACACGATTTGTTACCAATCAGTGTTAAGAACTTGAAACAAATAGCAGCACAGTGAAACAAAATCACTGGTTTTGGCAGAAAAAAACTCTTTACTGCCCTACAAAGTGCAAACGACTTACCCTCACTAGGTGTGAAACTGAGAAAAATGACTTAAAAGTTTTTTACTGTCCAGCCAAATCTTAAGGTGGACACTGGAAATTTACCAAGTTAGATGTTTTGCTCAGCGCTTAGTAATGAAAATTATCTACATTAAAAAAATGTGAGCTCAAACTTCATTTTTACCCCTATTATGAAGGTAATGAACATCACCGGGCTATCTTGTGTTTCTTTGGAAATAGATCTCGTTTTGAGAGGTCATATCAAAACTATAACGAGAGCAGCATCTATTATCTAAAAATACAGGAATTATGTGTTTTGTATCTAAACAAGACCTAGAAAAACTAATTCTGGCCCTTAAAAGACTTTAAAGGCAGTTTGGTGGTCTTAGCTAATTTAGTTGGTTTGAAGTTGAGCTAGCTGCACCACATGACAGATGTCCAAAATGCCTTGAAACCATCAAATCAGACCAAACTGACTTCCAGCCACATGTAAAATTAACTTAAAGGTGCTTTTACTTTTTCAGGCAATGGCCTTAGACAGATGCTTGTAGGACCTAACAGGCTACCATTCAAACGTCTACACTGTAAAAAATGATCGTGATTTTAATGGTAAAAGACTGTAAATTTTACAGTAAAATACCTTTTTTATTATTATTTTTTATATAAAAAAAAGTCATCGTCTTATTTACAGAAAAAAAACAACCACAAAAAAAAACAAAAAAAAAACAAAAAAAAAAACAAAAACATGAATTTCCTGTTGGCACATTTTCACATTCCGATGGTTTTAGTATAGTAACGATTAAAATTTTAGAATGTGGATGATAATACATTTTAGGACTTTAGGTAGGTTGGTTAAATTCAACAGTTTTAAACTTATACTGTTGAAAATACAGGTTTACTTAAAATTTACGTTCCATCCGTAACAAACCTAAAACATTGCAACTTTATTTTACAGGGCAAAGTTCTGTCTTTTCTGGTTGGGGTTCAGGAAGATTTTTAAAATAAATAACAATTAAATGAATGAATGATGAATAACCATTATTCAGCAAGGGATGCATTCAATTATAATGGAATAATGTCACAAAAGATTATATTTCAAATAAATGCTGTTTGAACTTTCTATTCATCAAAGAATTCTTTATCGTGCTGTTTTTTTTTATATTGAGAAGCACTGTTTTCAACATTGATAATAATCAGAAAATTTTCTTGAGCAGCAAATCAGCAAATCAGAATGATTTCTGAAGGACCATGTGACACTGAGACTGGAGTAATGTTGCTGAAAATTCAGCTTTGACATCATAGGAATACATTTTAAAATATATTAAATAGAAATTGTAATAATATTTCACATTATTATTGTTTTACTGTATGTTTGATCAATTAAACGCAGCCTTGGTGAGCACAAGATACTTATTTCAAAAACATTACAAAATCTTACCAAACCCAAACTTTTGAACAGTACTGTAAGATCTTACTTCAGTTGTCTTTTTAGCTCTTTAATGACTTTAAACCAGACCTTTTATGTCTGAATTTCTCTTTTTCTTTTATTATACTACCTGTTTGCAGCACTTTCCATTGTGCATGTTCTATATAAAAACTGGTCCTGCCTTACTCTTGAACAAATAGTCAACAACATAATACACAATGTACCG